>PVJX010047357.1:0-11946 GCA_004027295.1 Dolichotis patagonum
ATGGATGGGGACCTTGTTGGTCCAACACCAGCATATCTCTTGTAGGAGAAATGGAAGAACCCATTGCAGTAGTGTCAGGGGATGAGAAAGTGCTGGGAAAAAAACCAAATGAATCTGTAACTGATAATGTTGCTTCCATTTCCCTATCATGTACAAGAAAATTATACTGGATGCCGATGTGTTACATAGTTCAGCAGAATTATCTTCAGAACCATCCCCAGTAACTAACATACAAAGAAAAGGGCCATAGACACATATTATGTGCATTCCACCATGCGGCTTTAGAAAGGAACATCAAGAAAGAAGTAAGTCACTGACTGACTGTCAGTATGGGAGAGGGGATGAAATCAGTACACTTCCCCTTTATGGGTGCCCGTGTGCAGTTGCTTCTGCAAGAGAGAACAGACATGGTCCCCATTATGTCACTGAAGCAAGCTCCCTTGTGTTTCAAGTTGGTGGCCCTGCTCGAGGTCCCTTGAATCAAAGTTACTGGTGAAGTTTTTCCTATATGTTCTAAGAAACTAGCATTGACACCTCCCATGTAATAGTCAATGCAGATAAAATGATGGAGACCTGAAAAATTCCCAAGGAAAATTGGGACGAGAATGTTGAGTGTGGATGAATTTGACCTTACCTGCTACTATGATGGAAGAAGAGTCATAGATGATCTCTGGGAAATAAAGCCAAAGACAAAAAGCAAAGTGAGTCACCATCCTTTCAAGGTTGACAAATGTTCTATGGGGACAGGTGACTTCCAGTTTCAGGCTGCACATCCTCTACACAAAGTCTGCCCACTTCCCCTGTGGTGCTGCTGAACATTTACCTGGGACCTGCTGTCAAGTTTTAAAGGGATCCCAGGGTTCTTGCTAAGCTAAGGGCACTCTTAAATTCAGTTGGTCCTTCTTGGGATTTCTCTTGTTCCTTTTCTCTTTGGTGTTAAGTCTCTGAGTGTTTCAGTGCCACAGCTTAGTGTTCTTTTTCCTTCCTCTATAAACTAAGACATTTAACTTTCCTTGCCTTCTCAAGAGTAAAATTCCAGAGCAATTGTGTGGATGCACTCATGTCCATTCTGCTCACACAGCAGATTGACATACTGCAAGTGGGTGGTGAGAAAATGATAATCTTGGGCCCTGATCTTTCTGTATGTGTATGCTGAGAGAGTAAAAAGTATTATCTGAGTCTCTCTCTGATGTGTGTTTGTCTTTTTCATCTGCCTTTCACCCACCACATGACAAGAATGCCAGTTTAAAACTTCTATTTCAGACAGACTCTCCCTGTGTAGTCCAGGCTGACCTTGATCTCACTATGAAGCCAGGTGTGACCTCAAACTCATTAAAATCCTCTTGTCTTAGCCTCTGGAATGCTGGGATTGTAGGTGTAGGCAATGTTGCCAGCTTCCCCTGTCCACTGTGATTCCAATCTGGGACCAGTAGGCCCACCCTTCACCTTCAGGGACCGGCAGCTTGGCCTGGTCTGTTTGGATTGGGAACTTTGAGGAGAACAGCATCTCAGCCTGACTGTTTGGGACATATAGGCCTGCCCTTCACCCACAGGGAACCCCTGGAGACCGGCATCTTGGCCTGGTCTGTTTGGGACCAGTAGGCCCGTCCTTCACCCACAGGGAACCTCCCAGAGACCAGCATCTAGGCCCGTCTGTTTGGGATTGGGAACTGTGCAGAAAGCAGCATCTCGGCCTGACTGTTTGGGACCATTAGCCCCACCCTTCATCTGCAGGGAACCTCCTGGAGATCAGCCTAGGACAAAGGATGGCAGCCCTGTCTGCCCGAGATTCCATGGGCTCCAGTCTACCACACCCAGCATCCACCTTACAACTTAGGGAGCCAACAGAGGGGAGTTATGGGGGAGCCACCACTGCTCCAGGAACTGAGGGTGCAAGAGGCAATTTGCCACACATGCAGAGGAAGCTTTGGAACAACATTCAAAGCAATAAAATACAGAAAAATGACAAATGGAAAGACCAAAAGGAAGGCTCAAATCTCCAGCCCTCCCCAAGTAAGCTTAGAAGCCATGTACATAGAAGAAAAAAGAAGCCATACACCTGAAATGTGTGAAATGATACCAAATGAAATAAACATGCAACTAGGGAAAGCTATGGAGAAATTCAAATCAGAAATACTTGCCCAGGTAAAAGAAGAATTGATAAAAACAGTGAAAGATATAGTGAACACAGCTAGTGAAGACACAGCTAAAAAATTAGAGGAACAAAGCAAACAGATAGAATCCCTAAATGAACACTAAAAAAAAAAAACAGAATATATAAAGCAGATTTAAAGAGATATACAGGAAATCAAAAATGCTATTGAAAGCTGCCAAAACTGCCTCAATGAAAGTGAAGATAGAATTTCAGACCTCGAAGATAAGATTGCAGTCAGTGAACAGGAAAGACAAGATCTTTTAAAAATAACAAAGAATCAGGAAATAACAATTCAACACCTGCAAGATGATGCAAAGAAAAATAACCTAAAATTAATAGGGATAAATGAAAAAGAAGGGGACAACCCAAATGATATCAAGAGGATATTTACAGAAGTAATAGCTGAAAACTTCCCAAATATGAGAAGAGAAACGGACATCTGGATAAGTGAAGCATATTGAACTCAAAACAGCCATAACCAAAATAAAACTACACCCAGACACATAATAATCACCATCCCGGAAATCCACCATAAGAACAGAACACTGAAAACTGTTAGAAAAGACAGATCACCTATAAAGGAAAACCTATCAGAATCATGGCAGACTTCTCAACACAAACAATGAAATCAAGAAGAACATGGCGTGAAGTATTTCAGATCCTAAATGAAAACCACTTTGAACCCAGACTGACATACCTGGCAAAACTGTCCTTCAAAATGGATGGAGAAATAAGATACTTCCATGACAAACAACAGCTGAAGAACTTCATGAACACCAAATGAAACCTACAAAGAATACTGAAAGACATTCGAGATACACACGGGAGAAAAACACCAAGCAAGACAGACAGTTAAACAGAATGGAAAGCTAAAGACACAACAGCAGAAAGATAACATATCAACAGTAAACCAATATATAACAGTTACACCCATTAATGTAAATGGCCTCAACTCACCAATCAAAAGAAACAGACTGGCAGAATGGATCAAGAAACAACATCCAACCATATGCTGTCTACAAGAAACCCATATAACCCAAAAGGACACTAATAGACTGAAAGTCAAAGGATGGAAAACAATACTTCATGCAACAGGAAACCAAAAAAAAAAAAAAAAAAAAAAAAAAAAAAAAAAAACAAATAAAAAAAAAAAAAAAAAAAAAAAAAAAAAAAAAAAAAGCAGGAGTAGCCATCCTGTTTGCAGACAATGTTAATTGCAAAACAAGAATGATCCAAAGAGATAAAGAAGGTCACTACATACTAGTTAGGAGAAACCTTCAAGAGGAAGAGATAACAATCTTAAATATATATGCACCAAATTCCAGAGCACCCAGCTATATAAAGCAAATACTAACAGAAATGAAAAATAAGCAATAATACAATTATAACAGGAGACTTTAACACACCATTGACCCAAAGGGACAGATCAACTAGACAGAAAATCAGTAAAGACATAACAGAACTGAATCACACCTGTGAGCAAATGGACTTGATAGATGTATCCAGAGTGTTCCATCCAACAACATCAGAATACACCTTCTTCTCAGCAGTACATGGGACATTCTCTAAAATAGACCATATACTAGCTCACAGAACATATTTAAGTAAATGCAAAAGAATTGAAATTATCCCATGCATGTTATCAGATCATAGTGCTGTGATTCTAGAAATTAATGACAAAAGAAATTGCAAAAAACCTACAAACACATGGAAACTAAAAAATACACTCTTGAGCAATCAGTGGGTCACAGAGGAAATTAAAGAAGAAATTAAACAATATTGACAAGTAAATGAAAATACAGACACAACTTACCGGATTTTGTGGGATGCAATGAAAGCAGTCCTGAGAGGAAAATTTATTGCATTGAGTTCCCACATCAGGAAGACAGAACTAACACAAATAAACAACCTGATGCTACAACTCAAACATCTAGAAAAAGAAGAGCAAGCCAAGCCCAAAGCCAAAAGAAGGGAGGAAATTATAAAGCTGAGCTGAAATTAATGCAATAGAGACTAAGAAAATGGTACAAAGGATCAATGAATCAAAGAATTGGTTCTTTGAAAGAATAAATAAAATTGATAAGCCCCTGGCCAACCTTATTAAAAAAAGGAAAGAAAAAACTCAAATTCATGCAATAAGAAATGAAAAAGGTGAAATTACTACAGACTCAGTGGAAATACAGAAGATCATGAACACCTATTTTGAAAACCTCTACTCTCAAAGGTTTGATAACACAGAAGAAACAGACAGATTCCTAGATACATATGAACTACCAAAGCTGGATCAGGAAGATATAAAACTGCTGAATAACCAAATTTCTTTTACTGAAATTGAAAATGTAATTAAGTGCTTGCCTACAAGAAGAGTGGATGGATTCACTGCAGAATTCTACAAGAAATACAAAGAATACTTAATTCCAACACTCCTGAAACTCTTCAATGAAATTGAAAGGGAAGCAATTCTTCTTAAGTCATTCCTGGAAGCAAATATCACTCTAGTACCAAAACCAGAGAAAGACTTAACTAAAAAAGAGAACTATAGGCCAATCTCCCTAATGAATATAGATGCAAAAATTCTCAATAAAATATTGGCAGACAGGATGCAGCAAATCATCAAGAAGATTATACACCATGACCAAGTAGGATTCATCCCAGGAATGCAGGGATGGTTCAACATATGCAAAACAATAAATGTAACCCACCATATCAATAGAGCCAAAAGCAAGAACCACATGATCATCTCTATAAGATGCAGAAAAAGCTTTTGATAAAGTCCAACACTCATTCATGATAAGAACCTTACAGAGAATTGGAATAGAAGGTCTTTATCTCAATATGGTAAAGGACATCTATGAAAAACCAACAGCCAGCATCATATTGAATGGTCAAAAACTGAAAGCCTTTACCTTAAAATCAGGCACAAGACAAGGATGTCCATTATCACCACTGCTATTCAACATAGTAATGGAAATACTAGCCAGAGCTATAAGACAGGAAAGAGAAATAAAAGGAATAAAGATAGGAAAAGAGGAAGTTAAATTATCATTATTTGCAGATGACATGATACCTTATATAGAAGACCTCCAAAACTCTATTGAAATACTCCTAAATATAATCAATAAATTCAGCAAGGTAGCTGGTTACAAAGTCAATACTCAAAAATCAATAGCATTTCTGTACACTAACAACAAAAGTACTGAGAGAGAAATAAGAGAAACTACACCCTTTACACTAGCATCCAAAAAAAAAATGAAATACTTAGGAATTAATCTCATGAAAGAAGTATAGGAGCTATACAGGAAAAATTATAATACCCTGAAAAAGGAAATAGAAGAGGATCTCATAAAATGGAAAGACATCCCTTGTTCATGGATAGGAAGAACAAATGTTGTAAAAATCGCCATTGTCCCAAAATGACTATATAGATTCAACACAATCCCAATCAAAATACCACTAATATACCTCATAGATCTAGAGAAATCATTCCTAAAATTCATCTGGAACCAGAGGAGACCTAAAATAGCAAAGGCAATTCTCAGCAACAAAGGCAAGGCAGGAGGCATCACAGTCCCCAACTTGAAATTATACTACAAAGCTACAGTAATAAAGTCAGTATGGTACTGGAATAAAAACATACCAGAGGATCAGGGGAATAGATTGGAAGATACAACCACAACCACAAACTCACTCAACCACCTTATCTTTGATAAAGGTGCCAAACATGCTTGTTGGAAGAACGACAGTCTCTAACAAATGGTGCTGGAAAAATTGGCTGTCCATATGCAGAAGACTAAAACTAGCCATGTCTATCACCATACACTAAACTAAAATCTAAATGGATCAAAGATCTAAATATTAAAACAGAAACACTAAAACTGCTGGAAGACAAAGTAGGTAAAAATCTCAAAGATATAAGGGTAGGAAGAGAAGTCATGAACAAGAACCAAACTACACAGGAAATACCTCCCAGAATCAATAACTGGGACCACATCTTATTAAAGAGTTTCTGCATGTCAAAAGAGGTTTCCAGCAGAGTGAAAAGAAAACCCACAAATTTGGAAAACATCTTCATGGACAGTTCCTTAGACAAAGGACTCCTGTCTAGAACTTATAAAGAATTTTAAAAAATCAGACCCTCAAAATTCAAATCCAAAAATGGGCATCTGAAATGAATACACAGTTCTCAGATGAAGAAATACTAATGGCAAATAAATACATGAAGAAATGTTCATCATCATTAGTCATAAGAGAAATGCAAATTGAAACCACACTGAGATTCCATCTCACTCCAGAAATAATGGCCAGGATAGAAAACTCTAACCACAAGTGTTGGAGAGGCTGTGGGGAAAAGGAACTCTTCTACACTGTTGGTGGGAGTGTCGACTGGTGCAACCACTGTGGAGGTCAGTCTGGAGATTCCTCAAAAGCCTGGGTTTGGAAGTCCCATTTGACCCAGCTATTCCACTTCTGGGCATGTTCCCAGAAGAACTGAAAACACCATACCCCAGGGATATATGTGCACCCATGTTTATAGCAGCACAATTTGTAATAGCCAGATCCTGGAAACAACCTAAGTGCCCATCAACTGAGGAATGGATAAAAACGGTTTGGCATTTTTATACAATGGTGTACTACTTAGCTATAAAGAATGATCACATTGAGATATTTATAAATAAATGGACACGACTTGAGACCATTCTCTTAAGCAAAATAAACCAAACTCACAAGTGTAAATGCCATATAGTCTCCCTAGTATGAGAGTTGATAAGAGTATATAAGATTTTATGGTAAGCGTGAGTCCCCATCTCATAGCTTTGAAGCCTTTCAATGTTTTCAATCATCAGTTGGAATGGTTTTATTCTGTTTTGTTTGACTATATCATGTGTAATGATATGAACAGCTGTTTTGAAGAAAACAAAACATTATGACAGCTATTGCTGATTTAATATCATCCTTCTTAGAAGTCCTACCATGCTTCTATTCTTCTACTACCATTGGTTCTAGCTATAGCATTGTGTCTTATAGGGATTTGAATATGTTTGATAGGTTAAACAAAAGTTTTCTATCAAAAATGAGATATTATAGTACCCATTGATCATTTTCTGTTATTCGATTCAGAAAGCCATGTAATTCTTTCACTCTTTGCATGGCTTTATACTATTTTGTTATGTTTGATATTATTGTATTTGAAACTATGCTCAACTATAGTAGAGTAAGAGATATTGTGATAGCTACTGTTGATGTCCGGTTGTCTTAATGTAAAGTATGGTGTTGCCTATTTTGTCCTGTTCTGATCTGGTCTGTACTGCTCTCTTTTGTTTTATTCTCTTTAAAATAAAATTTAAAAAAAGAAAAGAAAAAAAATAAGTTCACAACTGGGCTTCCCTATTCAGTGTTGTCATCTATCATACCTTCCTTGGTGTATAACACAGAGAGACCTTGCTATACATTAATTAATTCATGAATTAATTACCTTGTTATTCCCCTGTCCCATTTAATGATATTCCAATTGTACTTTAAATTGTACTTTACAAGAAGGACATAACTTACAATTGTCCTAAAAACTCTACAGCCCAGTGTTTCTTCTCATTTCCTGCCCTCCCTTCTCCCCTCCTATTCTGCAGTGTCATCTCCTGAGTCTCAAGCACCCATTTCTTGTACCTTCCGTTGAGCTCTGCACCAAGGTCAGGCCCAGCAGGGACACTGTCAGCAGGACCACCAGCATCTTGCAGGAGGCTCTGGAGAGACTCCCACATCTGTGCTGGGGAAAGGGGGAACCTGGTTTATAAAGTGGAGCAAAACAACGATACCATTAGCACTCTACTGGGAGGACTGCACATGTAACACTCTAGGATGCTTTGCATCTCTGTCTCTTCTTTGGGACCTTGGGCCAGCAGGATGGGTGGGGTGAAGTTTGTCAGTGTTACAAATCTAAATGATTCAATGCATGCCTAGCCCGAAAGCATGGAAGGAACAGCATGCAAGAATTAAGCTCAGAGAGTATAACTAAGCTTTGATCAATATTTGAATCAGAGTGTTAATGAGACAAAAACTTGTTTTACTAAGGTATGTGTGTTGGCAGGGTGTGTGTGTGTGCTTGGATATGGGTCCATGTGCACATAATGTGTATGTGTGTGTTGGCAGTCACCTTGAAGCCCAAATGGAAGGTGATCAATAACTCTAATCAGTAGTACAGTCCACACTTTATGAATCATCATATGTGTGATGTTTCCAAAAGTTTTGGTGACATCCATGTCATTTCTGCTCAACTCTGTAGCACTACACCTTGTACTACACCTTGTAACAGAAGTTTGATCACTGTTACAAGGTACTACAACTTGTAACAGAAGTTTGATCCCTAACTGGCTCATGATTGTGTTTGTGAAGACTGGAAAAGATTCTCTGGTACTCACCATAAGCATGAAAGCCTTGTTGAAGAAACAGAGAGCCTGAATCATTTTGCTCTTAGTAGTTTGTGAGGTATTACTGTGAAAGTAGTCAAAGAAGTCCCACAGCATTCCCACAGCTCAGCAACATGAAAATACATTTCTTACCAGAAACCCTGCTGTTTTGTGTTTCCATGGATTTTTGCACACTCCTTCCCTTCCCTAGCATTTTTTTTACAATTGAGTGTGGGCCTTGTTTCATGTAGGAAATACCTTGAATCACTGCCACTGATGGTTGTTTGACCAAAAGCATCCATTTGAATCAGGAGCCTGACACCACCTTGGAAGACCCCACTGCATTGCACTCCTATTGTATTCTATTTCAGTGGGGGATCCCGTGTGATAGCTCAGCTTCCTCTTCAACCACGAAGATTTTGTCTGCAATATTCTATTTGTGTTATTCTCTCATCATGGATCTGATTTATTGATGCTTTTTATTTGGAATTAATCCTTGCTCTGTTTTTCTCCTCTGTTATCCATTTATTTGTGGAGAATGGCTTTATTTATTTCCTCTAAATAAGACTCCATAGTATCTATCACTGCCTTTGTTTGTGTCTGTGTAGGGGGTGTGCTGTGGTACTAAGCATTCAATCCAGAAGCCCAGTGATACATACCAAGTCTTTTTCTTTTTATTTTGAGTCAGGCTCTCACTGAATCACCCAGGCTGGCCCCAAACTTACAATCAATCCTCTGCCCCTGGCTTTAATATATTTACAAGTATTGGCAGATGCCACCATGCTGGGCTCATTCTCATTTTTAAAACTTGAGAACATATTATATGCATTTTCAAAATCCACTTTTAATATCTGAACTGGTAGCTGTCTTTTCAAGTGTTCTTTATATTTACGCATCCTGGTTGCCTGTACATCTCTTTCATGAAAGTGCAATTAAGTCAGTATAATTAGGTGTCTATTATTACTTCATGTCATGTGTTGTTCCTATATACTGGTTCAGTTTAGCACAGGTTGTAGATAACTTGAACACAGTTTCTTTGGAGGTGTGGCAGATAGGGCCATGTGCTTGGAAATCCTAGATAGAGTTGCCTTGTCCAGTGTGGACTCCTGGGTTCTGTGCTGTGCATCTCCTGGGCCTTTCTGCAGGACTGAAAATACTATTCTTGGAAGCCTCCTAATCAGTGGGTTTACTACAGATGATGTGACTCTTGGAGGATGATCAACCTGATGTCTTTTTACCTAGGCATGAATAAGAATCTGGTCTTCTTTGTTTCAGGCAGTTTCTGACTCTGGAGCTCAAGCTGAGCCTCATATTCATGAGCCAACTCTCCTTAATATCTCCAGAGCTTGGATTACAAATATGTGGTACCGTGGCTTGTTGAGGAGTGCATTCCGAACGGAGAAAACATTAGCAACTGGAAACTCTTCTCTGGAGACTGAAGCAGCGAAGAGCTCTGATTGGGCTTTTGGATTTTATGAAAGTCAATAAATATTGGTTTGATCTTTGCATGTCACTGTATTTAGTTCCATACTCGTTTTCCCTTTTAATAGATGACCTATGAGAAGAGACCTGGAGAAGAATGTCTTGACCAGGTAGCACATGGTAGACCTTCAGGTAGAAAGGGAAGGTCAGTGAAAATCCACTGAGGGTAGAACCAGGCAAACTTGTTCTGCTTTTGTGGGCAGCTGCAAAACTGGTATTCAAGGGAAGTCAGCCTTGTCCTTCGCTTAATTTTCTTTGAATAGAGCATCCCAATCTGACAAATGTCACTTAGCTCAAACCCTTTCTCTGACTTTCTGTAATGTCATCAGTGAGACAAGAGATTAAGGTATCAAGAAAGGAAAATATTACCTATGGATTCACCAGATACAATCAAAACATAGGTTACAAATGAGCTGAGAAGAAGACAAACAGTTGCGTGGAATGGATTGAAAGGAATGAAAAGCCTGAGGCAGGCAGCTGGAACCACTTGGAGCAAGAGGAACATCTTCGTCATACTTTTGTCTTCTGGTACCTGTTTCAAAGTTAATGTGCTTGTGCCATTTTGGGATTGTGGGGAAATAGAAGAAGAAATCACCAAGCAGCAAGCCCTCCCTGTAATGCAGCACCATGCACACACAGGCTGCCATAGGGACAGTCAGACCTCAGCCCCTTTTGGCATGTGGGCTGAGAAACAAAAGGAGCGAAACATCCTCTCCCATCCCATGAGTGACTGGCTGATCTGGAGAAATATAGGCTATGAGGATAGCTATTGAGGTGAAATGCAATTTGATGCTTGCAGTGCTTTGTGTTTCACTGGCTTTGCAGGTCTAGGGCAAGGGGTCTTATCATCTGTTCAATGGATAACAGTATGCAGTGCAGCATCTACGGGGAATCTCCCTCTGAAGGTGATAGTCATTGTTAATTCCCTAGCATCTTGTTTTGAAGTCCTGTATCATTTTCATTCATTTGTTGGTTTGAGTTTTATTGTGTTGTGTCTTGTTTTATTTTACTGTATCCAATGGTATGGGCAGCTACTTCAAAGATAAAAAGATATATTATTTTAGCCATTTTAGATTTACTATTATCTTGTTTTGAGTTATTTTATTGTATTCATTGTTTTCATTTTTCAGTTTTATTCTGTTGTGTTTTGTTTGATTTTTTACTATGTCTGATGGTATGGGCAGCCATTTTGAAAACAACAAGAGGAAATATGGTAACCATTGTTGATTTCCTATTATCTTGTTTTGAAGTCTTGTATTGCTTACACTGTTTTGTTTTGATTGGCTTTACTGTTTTATTTTGCTTGGTTTTGTTGTCTCTAAAATAAAAATTAGAACCCACTGGACTGGAAGAGCCAGACCCTAGCCTCTCCCTAGTCTCCTGGTCTTCATGGACTAGGGGTAGAAAGAATAAAGCACTCATCAGTGAACAAACTCATTCTGTGAAGCAGCACCATGCTCAGACCCCCAGCAGACTGGAACAGCCAGCCCCCAGCCCCTGGCAAACAACACGTACCATCCAAGAGACCCCTCTCCTTTTCCCTCTCCTGGCTTGAAGTGACCAGCTTTTCAGGAAAAACACAGGCTGTGATGATAGCTATCAAGGTGAAATGCAATTGAATGCCTGTGGTGCTTTGGTGTTACGCTAACATTGTAGGTCTAGGGCCAGTGTTCTGATCATCTGTTCAGAGGATAGTGGTACACAGTGTGGCATTTAGGGGAGATCTCCTTCTGAGGGTTGCAGCCATTGTTGATTCCCTATGGTCTTGTTTTGGAAGTCCCATATTGTTTCCATTGTTTCATTGGGTTGGGTTTTATTCTCTTTTGTTTTGTTTGATTATGTCAAATCTGATGACAGGAACAGGTATTTCAAAGACAGCAAGATATATTATGGTAGCAATTTTGAATT
>PVJX010047358.1:0-11912 GCA_004027295.1 Dolichotis patagonum
ACAGAAGAAGGCATCTTTTAAATCTAAAACAGTATACCAAGTTCTGGATGGGTCTAGACCACTGAGGAGATTGTAGGGGTTTGGCACGGTGGGGTGGATATCTTCTACTCTGGCATTTACTTCTCTGAGGTCCTGTACTGGCCGGTAATCATTTGTCCCAGGCTTCTTGACTGGAAGCAAGGGTGTATTCCATGCAGATCGGCAAGGGGTTAGCACTTTTAAGTCTAAGAGTCTCTGGATATGTTTCTTAATGCCCCGATGAGCCTCTTTGCTGATGGGATATTGTCTGACCCGAACTGGGGAAGCAGTAGCTTTTAGACTGACTAGCATGGGGGGTTGTTGATTTGCTAACCCTAATCCCGCAGTCTCGGCCCAGGAGTCTTTGAATTCCGTTAGCCAGGTGGAAGATATGGACTGGGGTTTAATTTCCTCATACAATCGGTATT
The DNA here is from genome assembly GCA_004027295.1 of Dolichotis patagonum. Classification (NCBI taxonomy): domain Eukaryota; kingdom Metazoa; phylum Chordata; class Mammalia; order Rodentia; family Caviidae; genus Dolichotis; species Dolichotis patagonum. Next base: position 447 of record PVJX010047358.1, read on the forward strand.
CATCTTCTGCTCTTAAAGATAGGACAGTGACCATAGGTAGTCCTACCTTCTGGTCACGGAAGGTCACTTGTGGTCCCTGGGGCTCGAAAGAGATCTTGGCCCCTAACTTAGTTAATAAATCTCTTCCTAATAAAGGGGCCGGGCATTCCGGGAGTACCAGGAAGGAATGTTTGACTTTTCCTTTACCTAAATCTACTGTGCGTTCAGTTGTCCAGGAGCGGTATCTGCCTCCATTTGCTCCTTGGACAAATGACCTTTTGGTTGATAGCGCCCCCAATGGGGCCTGAAGGGCCGAATAAACAGCTCCGATATCTACTTCGAAATCTATGGGAGTCCCCTCCACCTTAAATGTTACCCTGAGCTCGGGGAGGGGAACCGAGCCCCGTCTTCCCTAATCTTCTTCATCCAAGGCAAGCATGGGAGCTTTTTGATTTTTCCTTTCTCTTTCCTCTTTTTGTCTCTTCCTCCTAAGTTTCTCACAGTCCTTAATCAGATGTCCTTTTTCTCTGCAGTAGGCACATTGGTCAGGGTCTAATAGGGGGAGATTTGGCTTTTTCTTTCCTACTTTTGCCTCTCCCTGAATAGCTGTGGCCAACAATTTCACCAATTCCTTATTTCGTCTTGTGTCCCTAGCTATTTCTTTCTCTTCCTCTGTCTCCCATTTATAATAAACTTTCTCAGCTTCCTTAACGAGGTCCCTCAGTGTTAGGTCTTGTAGACCATCTAACCTCTGGAGCTTACGCCGGATATCTGGGGCGGATTGCCCTATAAAGGCCGTAGCACTTTAGCCTTGATGGCCCTCATGCTCAGGATCAAAAGGAGTATATCGGCGATAAGCTTCCATCAGTCGTTCTAAAAATACTGAGGGAGTCTCGAAGGGTCCCTGAATCACCTCTCTTACCTTGGCCAAATTGGTGGGGCGCCTTGCGGCTGCCCGGAGACCCGCCATCAGAGTCTGGCGATAGATGGTAAGATGCTCCCTACCTGCTGGGGAGTTTGGGTCCCAGGAGGGTCTTTTGAGAGGGAAGAGGTCATCGATTCGGCTCAGCAACTGGGTAGGTCTGCCATCAGGTCCCGGAACGTTCTTCCGAGATTTGAGGAGGATTCGATCTCTCTCCTCGGTGGTGAATAAGACCCCCAACAGCTGTTGACAATCGTCCCATGTGGGCTGATGGGAGAACATGAGGGAGTCCATTAGCCCTGTCAACTTAGAAGGATCATCTGAAAAAGAGGGATTATTATTTTTCCAGTTATACAAATCAGAGGAGGAGAAGGGCCAATATTGAAGAGCCGGCATCTCTCCATGGTGGGTGCCGTCATCTATCATGGGCCCATAAGGTCGGAGGGGCAAGGTTACGGCGGGGCCATGGTCTGGGTTCCTGCTGTGAGTGTTCTGAGCGGGGCCTTTGGGCCCAGGTGGGCTCATCCAAGAACAAGCCACTGAAGGGGGAGAAGGGAGAGAATGAGATAGAGGTTCAGGAGGAGGTTCAGAAGCGGTAGATTCGCTCTGAGGGGAGTAAGGAGGCTCGCGGTAAGGAGGAGGGGGATTTGGGGGACTCAGGTCAGCATCAAGAAGAAGCAAGTCAGATTGAGACTCAGGGAGGACAGGTGGAGCCATAGGTCCTTTAGACATGAGAACCTTGGTAGAGGGTGAGTCCGGGGGAGGGAGGAAAGGTTTTACCCAAGATGGAGGATCTTCACGGAGATCTTGCCAAACCAGGATGTAGGCAACCTGATTTGGATGTCCCTCCTATCCAGGATGAAAAATAACATCCTTAACTGCGAAAATAAGAGGAAGGTGAAAGGATCCCTCTGGTGGCCATCCCACTGAGAAGGTAGGCCATTCAGAGGAACAGAAGGTTTCCCATTTGCTCTTCTTAACCTGGAGAGAGAGATTGTGAGCTCTTTCTCGAACTTCCGACCAATGGTCGAGAGTAAGAGACAGTGGGGACGATCCAGCTTGTCCCATCTTTCCTTAAAGAAAAACGATTAGTCCGCGGGCCACACAACAAATAGACAGACAACAGGTAACAACTACTTACACACACAACACAATTAGGCCGGCCTCTCCACTCACTCAACAGAAATTACCTCAACGAGTCACTAGAGGGTGACTCCAGATTGGGAATGAAATTCCCCAAACCGACAGGCAAGCCTATCGAGGGACAGACAGGGGTGTGAGGCGTCCCCCAATCACCGCCACAAAACAGATTTTCCCCAGGGCAAAAAGAACAGACGGATCGATCCCAAAATGAAAGTAAAATAAGACCGGTCGTACTCACCCCATGAAGAGACGTTAAGCCGTTGAGGCCGTCCTCCGCGAGACAGACGATCTCGCTGGGGCCTCCAAATGTAAGATCGGTGTCGCGCAGAACAAGACTCCAAGGACTCAAGTCTCGTATGGTGACGGGGGATTTATTTCCACGCGCGTGGGGTCCACCAAGCAAACAGGCCAGGAGGACCCCGAGAGGGGTTTGTGTAGGGTTTTTAAACTATAGAACAAAGGGAGGCGGGGATGGTGCAAGCACGGGTACAGAAGCAGATGGCATTGGTTAGTTTAGACGGCGCGAGTCTTGTCATAAATGGATTGGATGTTGCTAAGGGGAAAGATGACTCAGGAATGAGGAGATGGCAGGGTCAGGGTTGGGGTCAGCCCGCTTCAAGCAGATATCTCGTGCAAGGGCCCATCATCTCAGGGGTCAGGGAGTCAGACATCTGGTGACTATCTCGTACGAGGGCCCGTCATCTCGGGATTCAGGGAGTTAGGCATCTGGTGACTGATTACCTAGGTGCCTGGTTGAGCAAGGGGCATCCGGAGGTTGCTTATCGGAAAGCTAAGTTATGTGGCTTGAGAAAACAGAGTTAGGAATGTAGGTTCTTTAAGCAATATGGAGGGAGGTTAACTCTTTCAAGAGAGAGAGCAAAAAGACACAAGGGGCCCAGCAAACAAAAGCAGGGAGAGAACCTGAAGTGGGTTCCTGAATGATCTATGAGTCCAAGCTGCAGCCAGGTGGATAGATACATTCCACTGAGAGTTTAGTGAGCTGAGCCGAGCTGAGCAGAGCAGAGCTGAGCTGACCTAAGCTGACCTAAGGTGAGCTGACCTGAGCTTGAGCTGTTATGGTGAGGGTGAGAATCGAGCCATGTGTGTGTTGTGAACCTGCACTGAGCGGTGCCCACTCGTGGGAGGCATCTCGGCAAGGAGGCAGGGGAGCCTGGGAGCCTGCAGCCAAGGGTGATCCCCCGTCCCATCCAGTTGGGAATGATTTAGCTAGATTCGGACATTCATTGGTCATGGGCTCATCAGAGCTGTGGGTCTGTGCCTGTAGAGGGAGGGTCACATGAGGCTGTGCTACAGAGAGGGAAACAGAGAGGGTCAGTCCCTCTAGGCAGTACTAGCCTTGCTCAATCCTGAACCAACTCAGTGCAGGATCTGATATCAGGCTGCTCGGTGACCCCAACCTCCTTCTAGTGTTGGCCCTGGAAGTCTGGCTTAGGTAGAATCCCTGCAGCTCAGCTCGCTAACCCTAAACCTCTGCTAATCCGAACCCTCAACACTGCCGCTGGTCACTCCTCTGCCCTCACCCTAAGCCCCATAACCATCAGGAACCCCTCACTCTGCTCTGCTCTGCACAGCTCTGCTCTCTACTCTGCTCTGCTCTCTGTTCTCTTCTTGAATCTCTGCTCTCTGCTCTTTGCTCTGCTCTGCTCTCTCTTCTCTACTTGACTCTCTGCTCTCTGCTCTGCTCTGCTCTGCTCTGCTCTTCTCTGCTCTGCCCAGCTCTCTGCTATTGCTGTGCAAATTAGAGGAGCTGAGCTGAGCTGAGCTGAGAGAATCTCCCATGGATTTTTGGAATGCCCTGTGTTTGTTAGGGTGAGGATGGGAAATGAATAATGCATGCATTGTCAGGATGAAAATTGGGAAAGGGGGCATGTGTGTGTTCTTAGTGTGAGTGGTCCAGATACAGGGCACTGGTTTTGGCAGTGCAGTGCAGTGCAGTGCAGTGCAGTGGGGGAATCGAGAGACATGGCATCAGTGGTGCTGACCCATACCAGGAAGTGGAAAACTTAGGGTTAGGCCCTCTCTCCCTGAGTGATCTTGCATGGTTCACAAGGCTTTGGAACTCAGAACCGCCAGAGAAAGGCAGAGAAACAGACATCTCGCTGGGAAAGATGGAAGGAGAATCTTGCCATAATTTGGGGGTTGGCATGTGTTTGTTAGGGTAAGTGTAAGGAACGAGGTGAGTGTGTGTGCTGTCAGGCTAGTGGTGAGGCTCATGGGAACGCAGACCCTCTCTCCCTGAGTGAATTTTAAATGTTTTACGAAGCTTTGGAACACAGAACTGCCAAAAAAACTTAGACCGAGAGACAGGCAGACATGCAGTTGGAAATGATTTAGCAGCCTAGAATCTGATATTGTTTTCGGTTTGACACTGACATTGTTTTCACACCTTGTCTGAAACACATGGGTCACCTTAGCGAGAACCAAACATCACATGGAGCCCAGAAACCTGACCCTGAAAGCCAAAAGCCTGACCCTAACACTAACCCTAAACCTAACCCTAACCCTAACACTAACCCTAACCCTAGCCCTAACCCTAACACTAACCCTAGCCCTGACCCTGACCCTGACCCTGACCCTGACTCTGACCCTAACCCTAACCCTAACCCTAAACCCTAAACCCTAACCCTAACCCTAACCCTAAGCCCCATAACCATCAGGAACCACTCACTCTGCTCTGCTCTGCTCTCTGTTCTCTACTTGACTCTCTGCTCTCTGCTCTTTGCTCTGCTCTGCTCTGCTCTGCTCTTCTCAAAGCCTAAGCCTAACCCTAACCCTAAGAACTCTAAGCTGGTGTGGAATGTAAGCAGCTGTTGCAAGCTACCTCAGTTTGATCTCTGAGGGGGGTAGTCTAAGTGATCTGAAGATCTACTGAAAAGTTTTGTGAGAGTTTTTAGTCTGCTAGCAGAGAAATAATGATGATAGAAAAGTAGAGACTTTCAGTTGTCATGAGCAAATGTTCACTGAGGAACTTTTGGGTGTTCACCAGAGTGTTGCCCTGGCCAGGAACCCTCAATTCTCCATTTCTATTGGCTCAGATAACGAGAGATCAGTCTCTAGAAAGGAATACAGCTGTGTGGCTGGTCAACATTTCATTGACTCCATCAGCCACTGGTTTCAATGGGAATTCACCAAACAGATGCTGGGGGATTATGTCATCCGCTTTTGAGGGTGGCAGCTGTTATAAGAGCAATTAATTAGCTGGCAGAGTAATCACTGTGTGTCAAAATTCTATAAGGGATAGCTAAAAGCCTGAGCAAGATCATTACCTACTGCTCTATGAATTTACAATAAAGGTTTTAAAGTACACAATTTGAAAGGTTGGAGAGCCTCCTTATTCTAAATGTGTTAGGTCCCATATGTGTGCTGTTTGGGGGATAGCTTCTTCCATTGTCACATGGAAGCTGGTTTTCCCCACTGTGTCTCAGGTTTAATCTCCAAAGGAGATTTGCCCAGAACACTGAGTTGGGACATAGCTCTCATGTGTGTTCTCCTGAATGGGCACACTTCTGACCAATGTCTCATCTGACCCAGAGATGGGGTATGTGTCCCTCATCTAAGATGACTTTCCTGTCTTTGGTGTTAGCAAACATTCATTTTCTATGAGCTTAACTAAGAAGGAAAAGTTTTGAATCATCTAGAGTTTTTTCTGACTTCACATGCCTCTATAAGGAAAGTACAAAATGGGAAATGAGTATTGGTAAAGTCAAATGAAGAAAACTGAAGCAGAACAGGCTTGACATTTCCTCTAGAGTATAGAGGAAGATTGTGATCTGTGGCCAGTCTGTCCTGTGAACCTCACCTCCAAGTCTTGGAGACTGGCCACCAGCCTAGCAGTGTTTAAATAGTGGAAGGAGTCTTGGTTTTAATGTAGGCTGAGCTAGATTTCATTTAAGAAGACCCATTTTGCAGAACTTTATATTAAAGTCTGTTAGGGGTATTCTAATACTATTCTCTACAGTGCTGTTGTCTACATACAGTCAAGCATGGAGTACCATTAAATTTAGCAACTAATTTAAATTTAACATATACAAGCAAAAAAATAAGAATTGTCCATTAAAGAAACACCATAATCTTATAACTTTCCTATGTTTTAACTTAGATTTATCATTTTAGCAAAACTACATGAGACAAAAGAAATTATAAACAATTATAAACAATAAGGAAATACAAAACAAAATTTGAAGCATAAAAATTTATTACCTAAATGAGTCCCAGTCCAGAGTCTATGAAACAAAAGGAAAACTCTTACCTCCATCCAATGATCTCAGTAGGACCTCCAAATGATATAGAGGAATGAAACTTGCAATCTACTATATGTCCAGAACAAGTTCATGTTCTCTAAAATTGAGGAATAAATTTTAAGAACAATGGATGTTAAGAACAGAAATATTTATTGAAATAAAGAAAGCTTCTGCCTCAGACAGAGACAGAAGGGGTCCCAAGTAGGTTGCCAAGGATTCTGTATTTTCTAGGGATTTTCATAGAGTAAAATCATGAGGTGAGGCAGGTCTAAAGTGAGGAAAACTGGGAACTTGCAAAGTAGATAGGCATGAGGTGGGACAGAACTATGGTCAAACAATATGTTTAATTGTTCAGGTAAAACTGACCAAATCAGGGACAAATGGGGAAGCAAGTCATGTAGCCAGCTGGCATTCTTTACAGATCAATGACTCTTCCTATGGGGGGTTTGCAATGGTGACTCCTGGCTTCTCAAGGTAATCCACAGCTAATCCCTAATGACTGTATTTAAGGGTGTGGTTGTATTTATTTTGGCTTCTGTTTTGAGATCTGGTCTACAGCAAGAGGTGTGTTATCTCCTCCAAGGTCACTAGACATCTGGTCCACTGTGTCAGCTTCTTTGAGGGCCTAACCCTGTCTGACTGCCTATAGCATTTCTAACTAACTCAGCTGCCTGTAACAATTTCACCCACCCAGGATGCAAATAATATTTTTCCCTTTGGTGAAGCTACAAATGGATGACACAGCTTCATGTTCCAAAGGCACATGCTCAGCCACTCAGCCTTAGATGTAATCTGGGCTCTCTCTCTCTCTCTTTAATTAAGCACAACACAATTTATTTAGATATTTAAAATGAATACAAAGAGAAATAAAGATCACAAAATTATACATACTGATATAGGGGAATGAAACTCCCAACCTACTATGCCTGGTACGAGCTCATGTTCTCTAAAATCAAAGAATGAATTTTAGGAACAACAGAGGTGAAGAGTAGAATTTTTTTTTGAGAGGCAGAAAGCTTCTGTCTGAAGAGAGACAGAAGGGGTCCTGAGTGGGTTGCCCAGGACTCTGCATTTTCCAGGGATTTTTTAAAGCAAAATCATGAGATTAGATGGCTCAAAGGTGGGGAAAATGGGAATTTGCAAAGTGGGCATAAAGTGATCCAGATTTAATCCCTAAGGATTGTACTTAAGAGTGTGCTTGCAATTGTCTTGAGATCTGGCCTGCAGCAAGAGCTGTGAGTCTTCTGTTTTGAGATCTGGCCCGCAGCAAGAGGTGTGGCTCTCCTCCAAGGTCATCAGACATCTGGTCCTCTGTGCCAGCTTCCTTGATGGCCTAGCCCTGTCTGACTGCCTATAATATTTCTAACTGGCTCAGCTGCCTGTAACATTACTACACAGTGAGCCATAAGTAGATGGTGTACTTGAATACATCAGCATGGTATTGAACTAAAGAGAAAAGTAAATAGCCAAAATGCAATACTTACCGTTTTGCTGTTTCAACACAACATACTTTTATACAGATCTGAAAGGTGTAAAACTCAGTAGGTACCCAACCCAGTAACTTGTTGCATGCGATTTTAGTCAAAAATATTTCAGAAACATCTGAAATAGCATTTTTGACAGTTATAATGCCAAAGATATCACAAGAAAAATTCTATAATACGAAAGTCCTATCTTAGTTACTTTTTACTTATTGCTGAGAAAAAATACCTGATGCCCAATGTTAGGGAAGGAAAGGCTTATTTCTTACAGTTCTTTGTGGTTTCAGTCCATACTCAGTTGGCTCCAAGGCAGCATGGCATAGTGGGGCAGCCTATCATGGTTGCTGCAAACATCAAAAGGGAAAGCAAAAGCAAAAAATAAAGATCCACCTTCTTCCTCGTCATTACACTGGTTCCAGTCCTGGGTGGGTGAAACATCCATGCCACCAGTCTGAGCGCAAGACAATGAAACCAGTCACAGACACTAGATTCAGTCACTTCCATGGCTTAATGAGGCTTTGGGGGAACCACAAGTCCAGACATACATCTTCTGTGACAGACTACAGCCTTTTCAGGGCTGCAGGGGACTGGCAAGGGGCAACAGAGAGACGACTCCAGAGATCAGGCTGATGGCGCAGATCCGATTTTATTACGGAAGTGTAGGAGTATATATAGGCTGAATAGGAAGAATGGAAGTGAGCTCAGAGGAAGGGTGGGATTGAGCTTCAGGAAGGGTGGAAGTAGGTTTAGGAAAGGCAGGGGTGCACTGTGGGGCAGGCTCCGAGTGGGGTGGCCCTGGCAGGAATGCTCTACTCGGTGTGCTGAGGAACAGGGAGTCTGAGTGTGCTCAGACTCTCTCTTCTGCCAGGGCAGCCAGCCACACAAATTCCCCCTCTTTTTTTATTAATGCCAATTATATGGAGGCTATCATGGCTTGCTGAGAATGTAGGGTGTGGACCCGTGTGCCTAACATCCGTAAGACATAAAATCCAATAAGTCCAAGTAATCCCAGGAGTCCCAGAGTGAGGAGATTAGAGGGTAAAAAGAAGCACTGTAGGTTATGTAAGAGGTCAGTGAGCATAGCATCAGTCAGTACCGGCATTTGGATGGAGTCAATCATCTGGTCGGTGAGTTGTAGAGACAAGTTCCAATAGGTGCTGTAGTATGGACCCAAAATCCAGTCATGAATTGAAAGACATGTAGCTGACAGGTTGGCAGGTTTTAGAGTAATGCAAAGCACAGCAGAAGCATAGCGTTGGTCACAGGCTGTAGCAGCAACATGGCATAAGTCTTGTAACTCGGTGTCTAGCAGGTCGATCTGTTGCTGAAGGTTTAGTAAGGCCATGTGAGTGTAGGCGTTTATCTGTTGCTGCACTTGAAAGGTTTCTGCGACGGAGGTAGAGAGGTAGTTGAGGGCAGCAGCCGTTAGCATGGACTGGGATAGTGAGACGGCTGCCACGGATCCTGCAGTGGTTGCTGTAAGGAAAACTAAGATGAGTGCTGTTTTGGCAGATGCCCCAAATTCTTGCTTTTGGTGGACCTGCAAGGAAGTCTGAGACTGTTGGAGAGGCAGACCAGGGGCCTGCTAGCTAGAGACATTTATGGGAACCCAGAGTACTGAGGGTGTATGAAGAATAAGCATGTAGGGGAGGGTTCCATTCCAGCAGTTAGCAAGCCAACAGGTATTATTTGAGGTACAATTAAAAATAGGGTCATTAGAGCGCAGTACCAGGAAAGGAGCAGTGACACAGGCATGAGAAGTAAAGGAAACAGTAATGTTGGTAGTAATGCTGTTACGTGAAGGAGGGATAGAAACCAGAGGGAGGCCAGCTTGGCACAGGGATTGTATGTTTGGTACCTCATCAAGGCCACTGCTGCACATCTGTTGGGTATTACTTGATCCTGTGGAGCTGTTAAGAAGGAGGAGTTAGAATATGTGAGGGTGCCATTTGTGAAAAGCAGATTTCCCATAGTCATCAGTGGTGTCAACTCAAGGCAGCAAAAAGACCCACATAAATAATATGTGGAGAAGATTGTCGGTCTCCCTGAAAAGGAAAGAGGGTGGTGGCTTATAAAGTTAGTCATATAATCGGGTAACAGAAATGAAGAGGTGTAGAGGGAAGTAAAGTTACCATTTGCATAAGGTTTTGAAGAGGGTCGGCAGGGTTTCCAGGGAATTTCATGTAAATCAGCTGGGATCCTTCATGGAAGGTACCTAAAAGGGGAGAGAGAGGGAACAACAGTAAGCAGTTTAGGGTCTTGAAAGCAAGAGAAGGTGTCAAGAGTAGCATTATCTGTAGATTTACAGTTACTCACAGGGAACCAGAGTGTAGCCTGCATGAATGGTTGGGGCCTTATAGTGTTTAAGGAGGGGAAGTCTGCTGAAACATGGCAAATGAGGGTGAGGCGGATGTTGTCCCAAGCATCAGTGGGGTTGTCTGAAGCATTGACGGGGTTAGCCTGAAAAGTCAAGGGGTTAGGAATCTCAGCTGGAAGCATCCAGTCCATGAACAGTACCTGTTGTGGAGAGAAGTGAGGATCACAGGGCAAGCCAATGGTACAGCTAGACAGACAGAAACGAGGGAAGGTGGGGGCATCAGATTTGACAATCATTAGGCCTGATGGGTGTCGAACAGCAGCCCAGACAATGACCTATTGAGCCGCTGCAGAATTTAAGGTGAGAAGCGCACACATCATGAGGAAGAGCTTTGAGGTTGTGTGTTCTTCATGGGGTAAACCATGGTGTGCCTGGTCACAGAGGCTTTTGATATCACCCCAGGTGACAGACGGAGGCTGACAAGGGCAGGGATGTTGTTTTCAGTGCATGGCGGGGGCGGGGACGTCTCTTGTCATCCTCAATGGTCAGGTGTTGCATCTCCCTGGTCAGTGGTGGGTCGGACATCACAGGCGGGGACCCACCACGGATAGGGGGCTGTTTCTGGAAAGACACAAGTGAATCCTCTGCCTTGGGTTAATAATGGAGTGAGGGGTTGCCAGTGTTGTGTTATGGGGTCCTTCCAACCAACAAGGGCGAGAGCGGGTAGGAGGAGCCAGGAGAGGTCCCCAATGTTTGTGAATAGGGGAAAGGCCCTTATCGTCAAAAGTCAGAAGATTTATTGTTTTTTGTTGTTGTTGTTGTTGTTGTTTTTAATTTAAAAGAGAATAAAACAAAAGGGGGCAGTACAGAGCAGATCAGAACAGCACAACATAGGCAACACAGTACTTTACATTAAGTCAACTGGACATCAACAGTATCTAACACCATATCTCTTACTCTGCTATAGTTGAGCATAGTTTCAATTACAATAATATCAAACATAACACAATAGTATAAAGCCATGCATATAGTGAAAAAATTCCAGGGCTTTCTGAAGCGAATAACAGAAAATGATCAATGGGTATTATAATATCTCATTTTTGATAAAAAAGAAAAAAATTTGTTCGAACTATCACACATATTCAAATTCCAATAAGACACAGTGTGGTAGATAGAACCAATGGTAATAGAACAAAAAAGCATGGTAGGACTTCTAAGAAGGATAATATTAAATCAGCAATAGCTGTCATAATGTTTTCTTCAAAACAGCTGTTCATATCATCACGTATGATATAGTCAAACAAAACAGGATAACACCATTCCAACTGATGATTTAAAACTTTGAAAGACTTCGAAGCTATG
>PVJX010047359.1:0-11911 GCA_004027295.1 Dolichotis patagonum
GTCCCCCTCACACCCACACACCCTCATTCCCACACCTGAGTGTGTCCTCCTCACACACAGCCCACTCCTCCATTCACACAGGCGGTGTCCCCTTCACACCCACACAATACCCTTGTTCTCACACTGAGAACACGCACCCTTGGTTCCACACACAGCCCGCTCTCCTTCTCTTGCACACAAATGCCGTGCCTCCACTGTGCACACCACCCCATACTGCATGTGCACACGTGCACTCATTTCATTCTGTCCCTCGGGGCGCACACGTGCTCCCCTGACACGGTCACTGTGGTCCCTCTCAGCATCAGCCTGCAGGAGGGTTTACTGGGTCCTGCGCCCTCCCTGCCGCCAGCCTGCCTCTCAGGGCGCACCTGGCCTTGGAGGAATAGAGGTGGGGGCGGGGCTTCGAGGCGCTGGGCACAGCTGGCCCGCACAGCTGGAATCCCCCGCGTGCCTCCCTGCTGGGTGCCCACCTGGCCGCGCTGGCAGCAGGTGTGTTCCTCCCCTCCAGGTGTGCAGGAGGCAGGCTTGGCAGTGCCTCGCCAGGCTCCCGCCCGGGCTACCACACAGCGGGGCTCCTGGGACAAGGCAGCACCTGCTGCACAGGAAAAGCCAGGGCCCGGGCTGGGGGCTCCAAGACCCATTGGCAGGTCAGGGCTCTGGGCTTCCCGGACGGCCCGATGCCCCCCTCCTGGCAGTCAGCGTCTGTCCTTGGGCCTGGGGTCCTTGTGTTCTCAGACACCTCCCTGCACTGGGAGCCCCTATGTGGGCTCTCTTGGGGGACTGTGGGCTTTCAGCTCTGAGGACAGCTGGGGGGACACTGTGGCCTCACGGCACACGTGGTGCGGACACCAGACCTGCTGTCACACTCACCCCGGGCACGGAAGCGCGCAGGTCTGGGTGGACGCTGGGCCTCTCCTCCCCAGATTCCTCTTTCTGCTTCCAGGTCAGATCACAGCCCTCGGGGACCTGTCACACAGAGACTCGGGGACCCCCAGGGCCGGGGCCACCTCACAGAACAGCACTCAGCCCCGCGCCCCTCTTCCAACCTCATGTGGGTCAAGGACGCAGCTGCTCCCGCAGAGCCATCTCCGCCTTGCCAGTCCACAGCCCAGGGTCACCGGGCACCTGGACACTCCCGGGACCCCGGAGCCCTGCAGGTCCCCACGGCCTCATGGAGGATGCTGCAGCCCTCAGGTCCCCCATGCTGCTGGCCTCACATCGCCATCTCACAGCACGCAAACCCCCCGGGAGGGCACCCGACACGGCCCAGGGAGCAGCCTGCACAGTGTGTGCGAGGGCCCGGGTTCCTTCCCTGCGCAGCTGTGTGCCAGCACACGCCAGGCCACCCTGGACCCCGCACAGCCTCGTGCTGTCTGGGACACGGACATGCATACCTACACCCAGCACCCAGGGAGGACCGGGCAGGTGGCTGCACATGCGGTGTCACACGCACACGTGCACAACACACACGCGCACGCACACACCAGGCAGCTGTGCCGGCTGGGGCCCGTGCTGCCTGTGGGCCAGGGAAACCTCACTTGGCCCCTGCTCTGGACGGGTCCCCCGTGTGCTGCTGCCCTCCCTGCATGGGCCGAGGTGGCCACTACATGTCCCCTGTGGGGCTGGGTGCCAGGGCCACCCTGCCCTGGGCACCTCCCCAAACCCACCTGGCACTGCGGCTGGCGTGGCATTCTGGGGGCCCCGTCTGGGTCAGTGACAGTTCGTCCCAGGGCCACTTGGGCTTCCTGCGAGCCCGGCCTTAGGGCAGCGTCCCTGTCCCGGGGCTCACGGCACTGACTTGGCCCCCATCACACCATCAGCGCCACATGGGGACACACGCATTGGCAAGCGTCACCAGGACAGGGCTCCTGCTCACGGTCAGGGCACTGTCACTCACAGAAACGCCACCACGCTCTGCACAGTGCTTTGCCCCCTCACCTGACTGCCCCACCCTGCCCTGTGTCACGCTGGCCGCACAACCACGTCAGCACGCTAGCCATGCGGCTGGCCCCAGAGTGTGATACACAGCTGTCCCCCATGCAATGTGGACCAAACTGGGTCCCTGCACCAATGCCACACACAGAGCAGTGTCCCAGTGGGCGCAGCCAGCACGGCCAGTGCCCCCCACACCAGCGACAGCCCCAGGTCACTCACGCCGCCGCACAGCACCCACGGTCCCCAGCAGGGCCACAGCAGGCCCAGGGGTGACGGCAGCAGCACCACAGTCACAGGCTGCCCTGTCACACAGCAGCCACCCTGGCCAGCACCTGTCACAACACTGAGACAGCCGGACACACCACAGGCACGCTGACACGGCCCAGACCATCCGAGGACCCTGGCTGTTGCAAGGCGAGGCGGGACAGACCGGGCTGACAGCCCCTCCCTCCCTCCCACCGCCGAGGCCGAGGCGCAGCTGTTGGCAGAGGGTGCCAGCCCCTCATGAATATTCATTAGCCAGGGAGCTCCTGAACCTGTGGGGAGCCCGAGGTCCCCGGCAGCTGGGCACCCCCTTCTGTGCCAGGAGGCGGGGGGGGCTACTACACACTCGCACACGCACACGCACGTACACGTCTGTGAGCACAGGCCCGGACTCAGCAGCCACATCCCCCAGGTGCACACTCGGCCACGCAGCCACCGGCACACACACACACACACACTGAGGTGTGCCAACAACCACAGTCACATGAGCTCACAGCCACACCCAAACCACAGACCCTACACACACACACACACGCACACGCACACGTCCCCACCAGACATGGAAATGTGGCCGGCACAGGCACATGACCGCACCAGGCTGCCCGGGACACATGGGCACACTCCTTCACACTCCACACGACAGCCTCCTGCCTGCTTTGGTGTCAAGACCCGGGGTCCTAACCCCTGCTATGAGAGACAAGGGCTCTGCTACGCCAGCACGGGGCCTGGGCCGGGCTGGCCCTCAAGATCCTCCTGGCTCAGCCTCTCGGTGCTGGGATGACAAGCATGCTCCGCCACGCCCCACTGGACCCACAAATTTGCCATGCATGATGGTCCACCATCTTTCAGATGCAAGCTCATACATCCGTCCTCATCTACAAGAGCACCTCCTCAAGCCCGGTGTGATGGCCCACACCTGCAACCCAGCACTCGGGAGGCTGAGGCAGGAGGATCACTGCCCGTTTAAGGCCAGCCTGGACTGCATAGTGCAACCCTATCTCAAAAAACAAAACAAAACAAAACAAAACAAAACAAAAGCTCTCTGTCACACACACACACACACACACACACAGCACAAGGCTGTCCACTCTGGCACTTTACAGATGGGGAAACTGAGGCACGGTGTCCCTGAAGGCTCCGAGGAAGGAGCACAGGCCCTCCCGCCTTGGGGCAGAGACTGCGGCCAGCGCCCCCTGCTGGCTCGGCAAAAGGGCGCGCGGGACGGTGGCGCGCGAGGCGGGCACGCGCCTGACGTAACCATGGCATCTTCTTGGCACGCGCGCGGGACGGGCGGGGCGGGCGCGTTGCCATGGCGCCAGCAGCCCAGTGAATGGGGCATTGTTCGCCCGCCGCCCGGGCCGGTAGACCTGGACCCACCCGGACCCACCCGGGCCGGCAGAGACGGATCAGGGAGAGACAGAGATAAAGGGAGAAACGGGGAGAGCGGGGAAGGATGTAAACAAGGAGGGATGGAGTCTGGGAACCCGGAGGGCCAGAGAGGCCAAGCCAGAGAGGAGGCCGAAGGCGCGAGAGACCAGGAAGGCAGAAAGAGGGCCGGGGCCAGGCGGCCCAGCCTCCCGCGTCCGGGGGCCCCAGGGCGAGAGTCAGGTGGAGCCCCACCCGGGAGCCCGGGCCCCCCCAGTCCCTTGTCCACCGGCACTGGGCCGACACTTGGAAGTCACGCTCCTCCCCGGCACTGGGGGTCGAACGCCTCAGCCATTCTCACATTTTTACTTGCAAACAAGGTCTCCCCAAATTTCCAAGGCCGGGTTTGAACTTGCCACCCTCCTGCCTCAGCCTCTCGGAATGCTGGGATGAGAATTGTAAGCCACCAGCACGCTCTGTCCCACTATGGAGGTGCCATTCTCCCGGGCACCCAGCCTCTGGAGACCCCTGGGGACACCCACCCTCCCAGAACACAGCGACAGCTTGCGTGTGAGGACAGAGTCCACCAGGCGGCACTCACGGCCGTGGCTCTGTGGCTGGACCCACACACGCCAGTCTCTGCGGGCCACCGCGGTCACGCAGGGTCACCACACTGGAACACTGTCATGCAAGGTCACCCCGGACACCCAGGGAGCCTTCCGCCCTGGGTGTGTCTGGCAGCCTAAGCCGTGTCCAGTCTCAGGGGTTCTTTGGCAACGTGTGTGAGCGCTGGGCCCATTTCTCCCTATCGGAGTGGGGGGCTGGCTGGCAGGGCGGGAGGGAAGGAAAATCAGCGCAGTCGCCCTCGCACCCCTGGGTCAGGCCGGGCCAGGCCAGCGTGGCCCCGAACCCTGGCGGCTGGGTCAGCCCTGCCCAAACTTGTAGCAAGGGCGGCTCCTGGCGGCCAGCTGCGGTCTCGCACACGTCCTCGAGGGTTGGCGCGCCGCCGGGTTGCCTTGGCTCCCGCACCCAAAGGGCTCGGGCTGAGCAGCCAGGGAGGGGGTGGAGCTGGCGTCCGAAAGAGAAGCCCGGACCCGGATTCGGCGGCTGCAAGTCCCGGAGTGCACAGTCCGGATCCAGACGCAAAAACCTCGGGATGTAGCTCAGCGCTACGCTGACTGCCCAGGTAGGTTCGACCCTTGGCACCAGGAAGCGGGGAGGGGGAAACCCGTGTGTGGAGGTGCACGCCTGTAATCCCACCACTCGGGAGACTGAGGCAGGAAGACGGTTGCGGGTTCGAGACCAACCTGGGCTACAAAGTGAGCCCAAGGCCAGCCTGAACTGCACTGTGAACCCTGTCTGGAAAAAAACGACAAAAAAATCTAGAGTCCAGTAATACCAAAATCTAGAATTCAGATCCAAGAAGGCAGAATCCAGGCTCTAAAATCCAGACCCCCCCCAAAAAATATAATTCAGACCCCGTCAGCACTTGGGAACCTCAGACAGGAGGACTGCCCTGAGTTCAAGTCTAACCTCAACTACAGAAAAGGACCCTATGTCACAGAAACAAAAAATTAAACATTGAATGAATGAATGAATAAAATTAAGACCCTTTATCCAGAACCAAGAACCTATACTCTGGAAACCAGAATTCAGAAATCTGGGTTCCGTTACCCAGAAGCAGAAGGTGGGGCCCGGAGGGCAGTGCCAGGAGCAGGCCGCGGGCCCTGTGGGCAGCGGGGTGACGCTCAGGGCCGAGGCCGGCCGGGGAGCAGAGCGCGGCCTGCCCCGCGTGCCCGCGCACACGAGCCCACACGCACGCGCGCGGCAGTGCCCGCGCGCCCCCCACCGCGGGGCGCACGCGGGAACCCGGGCGGGGGCGCGCACGCAGGCAGGCGCGCGCCCCGCAGCGGCGCCCCAGCCTTGGCAGCCGCGCGGCCCCTGGGACCCGGAGCGCGGGGACGCGGCGGCGCTCGCCTCCCCGCCCCGCCCGGCCGGCTGGCGGGCTGGAATACAGATGCCAAACTCGTAATTGTGACTGAGGGCGACAGGGTCACCTTGAGCCCAGATGCTCGCGCGGCGACAGATGGCGCTGGCAAACCTGATTAGCAGCCCCCGTGCCAGCGCCTGTGGCACCTGCCTCCCCGCCCCCCCTCATTACCCACCCATTACGGACTGGAGGTGCGGGCGGGGCGGGAGCCCGGGCCCCCTGACACCGAGGTTCCCAGCTGGCTCCCGGCTGGCAGGAGGTGGGCGCAGCTGAGGGCGGGAGGCGGCGCCCGCAGTCGCGGAGGGAGCAGCAGGACCGGGTTGCCCACTGGGCACTGCCCGCGTCGCCCCCGGGACCTGGCGACCCCCGCACCCCGTCCCCTGAGCCCTGAGCCCAGGTCGGTTCCAGCCGCTGCGGCCTGCAGGTCAGAGGTCGCAGACTCCCACGCCCCGCAGGGCCATCTGTTTCTTCGGGGCCCCTGCGGACCCCTCACCTGGCGCTGCCCTCCTGCAGTGGGAAGAGCCCCTACCCCCAGCCCCCGCTCCAGGGGGCACTGAAGGCGTGCGGTAGCGCCACGTGTCCCTGCGCCGATGCCAGATGGGCCCATCTGCCGGGGCCCCGGTTGCAGCCGTCGGAGAGCCAGACTGCCCGTGCCCGCGGTGGACCCCGCGCCCCAGCTGGGAGGCGGGCACCCGATGTCCACGCCCGCCCTGGCCGCCACCCCAGGGAGCCTCCCAGGCCGTCTCAGGAAGGCGCACACGCAGCTGGGCCTGCCACCTTTATGGTTCCTTGGAGGCCCTGCTGGGCCAGGGGCTGCGGGGAGGTGGCTGGGTCCCTCGTGCTCCCCAGCAACTGTGTCTGCCGCCAGCCCTGGGGTCATGGTGCCCCCAGGACAGGGTCGAGGGCGGCGTCTCCGGATGTGTCCTCCCTGCGACTGGGAGCCGTCGACTCATGGCGGGGGTACGGGTTCCAGACCCGCACCAGGTCTGAGGTGCATGCCTGGCACCCTGGCACTCGGGAGGCTGAGGCAGGAGGACTGCGGGTTCCATCCAGCGATTTGGCAAGTCTGCCTCAGAATTTAAAAACAACTCAGAAGGGCCTGGAGTCCAGCCCCGTGGGAAGGCCTCGGGTTCGACCCGCCATGGGAAAACATTTCAGACCTGGATTCCCAGGGCAGGGGCTGCGGCTCAGTGCTCCAGTGCCTGCCTGGCGTGGGGGTCCTGCTGCGTGAGACCAGGAGGTGACTGCGCCCCATAACATGCTGACATCACCCTGGCTCAGGCCACACCTTGAGGGCACACTGTCTACATGTGCCTGCACCCCACGGCCGGGGCTGTGTCTGGCACCCCTGGGAGGGGTGCTGGCTCAGGACCTGTCTGTCCCTGCGTCCCTAATCCCTGACCGGGCGTATAGCGTCCAAGTCAGCCTGCCTGCCTTCCTTTCTTCCTTTCTTTCCTTTCTTTTCTCTCTCTCTCTCTCTCTCTTTCCTTCCTTCCTTCCTTCCTTTCCTTTCCTTCCTTTCTTCCTTTCTCTTGTTATGGTTTTTTCAATTTTGTTTTGAGACAGGGTCTTGCTAGGTAGCCCGGGCTGGCCTTGAATTCACAGAGACCCTCCTGCCTCAGCCTCCGGGGTGCTGGGATGAGCGCTGTGTCATCCCTTTGTCTCTTGTTTAACAATGCGGGAGTTGGGACTCGCGCCCTCTCACTGAGCTGCACCCCACCCCCACACCAGTCTCTCTCATGTCCTGCGTGTCCAAGGGCGGTGACGTCTGTCGGTCCACAGGACCCTCACAGCTTCGGGCCACACCGACAGCCCTCCACGAGCTTGGCGGAGATCTTCACCCGTCGAGGGGCTGCAGGGCCACCCATGCCGCACCACAGGGACACGGGCACGTGGCGCATGCGGGCGGGCACACAGCTGCTGCAGGGGCCCGAAGTGGCCACCGAGCCGGGCACGTAGATCGAGGGGCAGTGGCCAAAGCACAGGCGGTTGTGCATGCGGGCGGTCGTGCAGCGGGGCTGGGTCAGCACCTGCGGCAGGGCAAGGGGAACTCGGGGTCAGGGCGGGCCGGGAAAGGACCCACCGCCTGCTCCCAGTGCAGAGGCTGCAGGCCTGCCCCTGCCACAGCGGGGCTGTGTGACCTGGGGAGGCCCTGGGCCTCCCTGGTCACCTTCCTCCCCTGCAGAACCCGGGCCATTCACACAGCGGGAGGAGAAGGTGCCACCGGTCTCCGAGGGGTTGCAGGGCCAGGGAGGAGCCAGACAACCCCAGAAGGGGCACGGACAGGAAGCCCTGTACCCCCAGGCTTGGACACAAGGTGGGGCAGTGGCATGCCTGGTACGCAGTGGGTGCTCCATAAACTCTGGGTCCTCCCTCTCTAAGTGGGTCTACTGATTCAGCCCTGACCACGGTCCTCCAGTGCTGAAATCCTGCCCAAAACCTCAGTTCTCTGGGAGGCTGAGGCAGGAGGGTCCCAAGTTCCAGTTACCCTGGAGCCTGTCTCAAAATAAAGGGGGTGGGAGGGCCTGAATTGTTGATCAGGGTGAAGGAAGGCTCTGGGTTCAATCCCCAGGGCTGGAAAAGGGAAAGAAAAATGGGGAGGGGTGAGCCTGCACCCTCCCCCAGCAGGCCGTCTTCCGTAGGGTGAGACACACAGTCCTGCTGCCAGGGACCAGGTGTCCCTGTGTCCCTCCCCTCCCACGTGGCTCCAGCCCCCTGGAACCTAGACCACCTGAAGCCAGGGCCTCTGTCGTGACGATGGCTGTGGCCCAGACCAGCAGGAAAGGTGGTAGGGCTGCTGGCAAGCCCACCTACTTGGGAGGCTGAGTCAGCACAAACTGAGTTGCAGCCCCCTGTCTCAGAAGTTAGAAACAGTAAAAGGGTTGGGGTGCGGCCCAGGATACAGGTCTCCAGGACCAGAAAACAAAACACGGAAGCACCCAAGGGGCCTTGGGAGCCAACACCTGGGCTCAAGCCCTTCGGTCAGACCTTTGTGGATCACCCCATTTTGCAGGGGGAAAAGTGGGGTCAGAGGCAGGAAGCCACTCACCTGGTCCCACAGGAGTCACCACCAAGGCCAGCCTGAAAGCCGCAGCCAGGCGGCTGCCAAGGCCCTATCGGCCCTGCCCAAGCGAAGGCCCGTGGGAGGCAGGTAGTACCACAAATGATTGGTAATTCATTCAACAAACACTGACTGAACCCATCCTGTATCTGGCCTTGCTCTAGGGCTGGGAACAGAGACCCTGCAGAGAACAAAACCAGACAAAGTCTATTTCCTCCACAGGCAGAGACCACAGTGATAGAGGTGGACAATCTAGCTCCTTACAACAAGAACTTCAGCCGGGCCCAGCAATCGGGAGGCCAAGGCAGGAGGATCACCATGAGTTCCAGACCAGCCTGGGCTACAAAGTGGGCTCAAGGCCAGCCTGAACTGCATAGCAAGACCCTGTCTCAAAAAGACAAAAACTAAAAAACAAAACAAAAAGAGAATTTGGTGGAGATTTAGCTCAGCGACATAAGCACTTGCTTCGCAAATATGAGGTCATGAGTTCAATCCCGGTACCACCACCACCATCAAAAAAAAAAAAAAAAAAAGACTCAACAAAAACAAGAGAACCTGAGGCCACGTGAGCTGATGGCACCTGTGACAGAGCCTCCTGCCTCAGCCTCCTGAGTGCTGGGATGACAGGTGTGCACCACCATGCCTGGCTGGTATTTTTAAATAAATGACATTTTAAACAGCTCTTTAGGTGACAGAAGGGGCCCAAGCTTGTCTGGGTGAGAGAAGAACACCAGGGCAAAGAACACAATGTGTGGTGCAAAGGCCCTGGGGTGGATGGAGAGTTGGTGTGCACGAAAAGTAGGAGTAAAGTGAGGAGAAAGGAAGATGAAGGCATGATGGAACAGGCTCAGAGGATGCGCCTGTGGGGGACACCAGAAAAAGTTAGGGTTTTGTCCCAGTGAGGTGGGAGCCACCGAGGGGAGGAGGGATGGAACCTGACTCAGGGCGCCCCACACCCGCCCCCCCCGGAGACTGATGGGAAAGCAGCCCTGGAAGGCAGGGGCAGCACTGCCAGAAAGCTGTGGCCTGGCGGAGGGTCCGGTTAGTGAGGGTGACGCTGAGGCACTCCGGCGCGGGGTGCGCACGGGGCCCAGGGCCTGACTGCAGGTCTGTCCGGGCTGGGGCCCGGCTATTCCCAGGGCCCCAGGTTCATGACCGGCCCGGGGCTCCAGCCGGGGTGCAGCTCTGGGGCCCCAGGGCCTCTCACCTGCACGAAAGGCACCGCCCTGCACTGCTCCCGGGCCACCTCTCGCGGGTCCAGAGGCAGGGCCAGCGCCCGGCCCGCCGCTCCCGGACCCCGCCGCCCGCCGTCCTGCAGGCCCAGGAAGGCCCTCCAGCTGCCCCAGGCGGGGGCTGCGGGCGCCAGCGCCCCGGGCTGGTCGGGGGCGGCCCAGGGCCGCATCGGGGGCACCTGGGCCCCGGGCCGCACCGAGCCCGCGGGCAGCCAGGCCCCGCTCAGCAGCCCCAGCACTGCAGCAAGCAGGCCCCGCTCCATCGTGCTCCGGCGGCGGTGACGCGCTCAGGGTCTGGGGCTCTGCGGGCTGCGCACGAGCAGGGCCGGAGCGGCTTTAACCCGGGCGCGCCCCGCCCCCAGCCTGGGGGGGGCCGGGTAAACTCGCGCCCCTGCAGAGTAAAGCAGGCCTGCTGGGCTGCGGCCCCTCCCAGCCGCGGGTCTGCCATCCACGCCGAGCCCAGTCGCCCCAGCTTCTCAGAAGGCCGGCGTGGGCCACTGAGCAAGAGCCCGGCTCGAGATAAAATCAAACGGGCCAATATCTCCGGGGTTCAGAAGCCGTTCCGTACCAAGGCTCAGGGTGGGGCACCGCCCTGCACCCCCAGGCCCTGGGTTCGGCCCGCCCTGCGAGGAAGGAAGGAGGCGCACGGGAGGAAAGCGCTGTTTGTGAAGCTGTGCGCACAGCTGTGTTCCCAGCCACTCAGGAGGCTGAGGCAGTAGGGCTTAAAGTTTGAGGTCGCCCTGGGTAATTGCCAAGTTCCTGTCTCCGAAGAAAAATGTTAAAAGCACTGGGGACAGAGCTGAGCGGTCCCGGGGTTCCATCCCCTCTACCAGAGAACAACACCACACCAGAAAACAAGAAGGTTTCACAATGAAAGAGCCGGCCGGGCGTGGTGGCACACGCCTGTGAGCTCAGCCCCGGGGAGACTGAGGCAGGAGGATCGCAGCGAGTTCCAGACCAGCCTGGGCTGCACAGAGAGACGCTGTCTCAAAGAGACAAAAAAGAAGAAACGAGCCCCAGAGCGGGAGGCAGGGTCAGCCAGGCCGCGGGGTGTCAGTGCCGCAGGGCTGCACCCGGCGAGGCGCTGGGAACGCGGCGGGGGACGCGGCCTCGCACCCGGGTGCGGACCGAGCGTGGGAAGCCGGGGCGCGGCTCCTTCCCGCGGCCGAGCAGCGCGCGTGCCCCCTGGCGGCGGCCGCGACTGGGCGGCCGAGTCCGGGCCGCTGCGGCCCACCGAGCTGCACTTGGGGGCACCCTGGGCCCTGGCTGTCCCCGCCCCACCCCAGTCTGAGTCCAGGGGCCTGGGCCGCATTGAAATCCACCCAGAGCCGGGCGTGGTGGCCTCTCTCTGCTCTGCCGGCCCTCGGGAGGCTGAGGCAGGAGCGTCGCCGCGAGCCTGGGCTCCGCAGTGAGACCCTGTCTGCAAAGCCACCAGGGGTCCTTCCACACCTCACGCCGCCCGCAGCCGGAGCCCGGAGCCCGCTGCGCTCCCCGCCCCCCGCGGGCAGACCCCGTCCCTCCGGGCCCGGGGCCTCGGATCCCCCAGGCCTGCAGGACGCGCCCGCGCCGTCGGCCCCACCCCCACCTCTCCATACCCACGCCGCGCCCCGGACCCCCCAGGATTTCAAGGGCGCAGTGGTGCACCCCGTAATCCCAGCTACTCCAGGGACGCAGGTGGGAGTGTCAGCAGTTCGGTCCGCCTCACAAAGAGCGAGGTCCCGTCTCAAAATGTTAGAAAAACGCCTGGAGCGAAGGCCCTGGCCCAGCCCCCAGCCTCCGGGTGTCCCCACCCCGGAACCCCGCGTCCCCCAAGCCTCCCACGCTCCTGGCCGGGCTCTGGGGTCCGCCGACAGGACAGGACGAGCGCGTGTAGCTTAGCCCCCTGGAGACTTCGCAGATGGACGTGAGGGGGTCCCTGCGGGGTGCTGGGGAGCCCTCGCCCAGTTGCCCTCGGCTCTGACTGCCCCACCAGGCCCCCTACTGAAAGTAAACCTCGCCGCCCCTAAACTGGGGGTGCCTGGTATTGGGTCCCAGCGATGATGACAGGGACTGAAATGCACACAG
>PVJX010047360.1:0-11927 GCA_004027295.1 Dolichotis patagonum
ATTGTGGAGCAGAACTGTTGACAGTCTCACTGTTTGAATGTCTACTTTACATGTTTTAACTTTGTAAATTGAACAACTATTTCCAAGAAGTCAGTATGTAATTTGTCAAGCAATAATTTTTTTAGGTTTTTTGTTGTTGTTCTTTTCCTTTTTTCCTTGGAATACTGTATTGTTGCTACCCTTTATTCTGTTTTGTTTTGCTTTGTTTTTTTTCTCTTTAAATAAAATTATTAAAAAAAAGTTAAAAAAAACAGCTATAATGTGTTATTGACCTGGCTGGGGTTTTTACACTCTGGGAGATAAGGTGAATTAAATGTTAGCTCTTTTTACAATACACTGTTCTCTGGTCCTCTCTTCCTGAGTCTGTATGTTACAGCAGAGAGAAGTTGGATCCTTTGGCCTGTCTTAAGTTATTCTAAGACATCTCCTGCAAATGTCTTTCTTGAAACAGGCAAAATGGCTTTTGGAAACTGCAGTACAATCCCAAAGGTAGGTTCGAAAATAAAGAATGTAAAGAGAACACTCCTTCATCTCCCATACATAGAAGTATGCCTGTTTAGGGGTCAACATTTGTTTCAAAGTGTATTACCTTCACATTGCATATGCATCTGTAAACACTTTCTCTTGCTCTTGAATGCTTACATCCTTATTCAATTGAATAGATGTTCTTTAAAAAGGTGTTCTGTGTTTGGCTTTCAAGAATCTGACCATTCTAGACAAAAAGGCACCAGAGGAGTTACTATGATTTATCACATCTATGATCCATGAATTAAAAGGCTTCAGTGAGTGAGACCATTATGGCTTATTGCTTCTAGGAGCCTGAGGACTACATAGTGTGCAAAAAGAAGCTGGCATTGGTGCTTGGACAATAAAAGTCCCTAATTGCTGATTTACCTGTCAGTCTAAATTGTCTCTGAAAGAATGCTAATTTAAAAAGGAAAGAAGAAAGAAAAAAAATAGAGAGAGAGAAGAAAACTTGTAAATATAGATTGAGAATCATTTTATTCTGGAAGGCTTAATAGAAATCCACATAATCTTGTGAGGAAAATATGAGAAAATTGTATACAGGTATTTATTTTCCATTATCAGTTGACACACTTTACTGATTTATTTATTTATTTATTTATTTATGATGATTTTCTTTTTTGGTAAGGGAATCAAACTCAAGGCCTCATGCTTGCCAGGCAAGTGCTGTGCCACTGAGCTATACCACCGGCCCTTTACTTTAGACTTAAAAAATTTAAAATATCTACAAAAACTACATGGAAACACTCAATATGCTAGCAATATAACTTTCACTTGTTAGTTGGTTAAACAGCCTTGAAATTATAGATTTTCACAAAATCATAGTCTAAAAGTTACCCACGCTAAATACATTACAATGGTTTTAGAATTGCTATAGTTTGAATCATCTGTGTGTTCCCTGGATTCGGCCCCATCTCTTCAGGCAAGCCTAAGTCTAAATTATGCCAAATTGCTAGTTGTCTGTTCAGTTTTTCACATCTTTAGAAAATTCCACTATTTTCAGTTTGAAAGTACATCAGCCATCATACTAACATCACATATGGGAAGATTTTTCTTATGATTACCATCGATCCCCTTGTCAAAATTGAAAACCCCATTCCTTAATTCTGGATTCCACTCTCAAAATTCTAAAAGTGCTGCTCAAGGATCTGTTTTCTTGAGCAAAGTTCAGCACACTTTTCCTATGAAAAGCCAGATGGTAAATATTTTTGGGCTTTGCATGTCATAGGTCTCTTATAACTCTTCAACTCTGCTTTAGTAGATGAAATCAGTATTAGACCAAAAATTGATGAGTGAACATGGCTGTGGTCCAATAAAATTTTATTCATGGATAGTGAAATTAAATGTCATATAACTTTTATGTTATGAAATATTCTTCTTCCCCCACCCCAACTGCTTATAGATGTCAAATCCATTCTTATACCACACGCTGTACGAAATCAGGTGAATTTGGCACATGGGCCACCATTTGCCTACTTCTTTCCCTGAAGGTGCAAACTCATGGCTTCTCAGTGTCATCCAGTCAAGTTATTTTAGGGAAGGGGGTCATTAATTTTAATTCTTTTTCTTTTGCAAATCATCAACACATGTCATAAAGCCCTTTCCGTAATGAGGTCTGGAAGACAATGAAAGAAAGTGGAACACCAGACATCGATGTGGTGTCCCAACTCCAGTCACACAGCCAAGACAGCTGTGAGGTACAAATGCGCATCTGATCTGGGCTACGCTGCTGTTAAGTCTTAAAGATGCCTAATAAAGGAAATAAGGAATTTTTTTTTAAGTGTTATAATCTTTCTGTACATCTACTTGGTTTTCTCTTTACCCTTTTTATATAGCAACTGTATTTGCAATGATCATCTTTGGAATTATTTCCTTCCATGATTTCACACGTCTCTTAGAGGGAAGAGAATAGGTCTTACACATTTATTTGCAGTACTACGCAAAACACGTAGGTTAGTACAGATGCTTAATACATTTTTGTAGATGAGCAAAGTGAGTTATAGAGCAAATCAATTTGTTCAGATTCATTACAAGATGACTTTAGATTTCCCTGCTCTACCTTTATATACAGGAAATAGTATTCCTGATTCAGTTGTCTTGGCCTAAGAGTTTCCATGAAGCAAAGGAAAAATCTGCAACTGTAAATAGCCACAGTAACCATTTTCTATAATTTCCAGTACAAACAGAGATAGCTATGAACCAGTGGGTAGAAACAAAATGTGGTTTGCTGAGAGTTTGGGATGGCAGTAGGGTCTCCATGGAGTATTAACCGTTTGTGAATACTACAAGCTGAGTTATAAGCAGGCAGAACTAAATGGAAATTCAAACTGTTGTGGTTAACACAGGGCATGAAATGCTATGTCATTTGCTTCAGTGGTACTATATATAAGATACTTCTCTGATTGTGATAAAGTACAGAAATGTCAAAACAAATTTAAAGTGATTTTAAGGACCTTGATTTATGCTCCTTGAAAATGCTAAGCATTTTATTGTATTGCACTTACCTATCTAAAAAATGGGTAAAGTAACAATTTAAATATTCTAAGGACTATGAAACTATTTGAAATAAGCCCTTTAGTTGTGCAGTGGCTCTGACTGAACTTCTTTCTTGACGTTAAGCATCATAAGGAAAAAATCTAAGCCTACTCAATAAATCAAGAAACTTCCTAAGGGTTTCATTAAACTTCCTATAAGGAAACTCTTATTAAGTGCCTGCCATTCTTTTTAAAAGGCTATGAATATGTGAGCTTCATAGATACACTTATACTTCACCTGAATAACAAACTCTGTTGCTCTGAAGGCCCAATGCCTCTTAAGGGGAAGTTTTCCAGGTGGCCTTGAGCCAACCTAGTTCATCTCCTTCCCTCTTGTGTAGTGGTCCTTGGATTATCCACATGAAATATGTCATAAGACTTCCACTGGAAGCCTGAATCTGGTGATAGTACCAAATCCTATATATTGTCTTAGCTACTCTTCTTGCTGAGAAAAAATACCCAACACCCAAAATTAAACAAGGAAAGATTTATTTAGTTTACCCATTTGTAGAGGGTCTATTAATGTAGAGTTTGTAGAGAGTCCATATTTTCTGGCTCCAGGGCAGGGTGGCTCATGGCAGAGGGGCAACTATTCATAGCAGTAGAAGGCAGCAAAAGCAACAAGAGAGAGAGAAGGGACAAGCCTCTTTCTGTCCCTTATATTGTAAGCAGGATACTCACCTTCTGGTGGATATAGCATTCATACCTTTAATCCCATTATTGGATCATGAGCCAATCACAAACTCTGGCTAATGCCACCTCTGAAAAGCCTGTCCTTCTGACTTCACAAGGCTTTGGAAGAACATCTAGACACAAACCATAACATACGCTATGATCTTTTTTTTTCTTTTCTTTTTTTTTTCTTGTGGTACTGGGGATCGAACTCACAACCTCGCACTTGGCAGGCAGGCAAGCACTTATGCTGCTGAGCTAAATCACCAGTCCTGCTATGTTGTTTTCTATATGTGCATAACTATGGTAAACTTTAACTTATAAATTAAGGTCAATAAGAGTTTAACAAACTAAAACAATTAAAATAATGTACTATAAGAGAGATTTAAAACTCACGCATAGTCTAATTCTGGAATTTTCTGGTTAATACATATTTTCAGAAGTGTTTGATCCTGGGTAACTAAAGCTGGAGAATATTTTACGGTCCTAGGAAGAAACTGCTGCAATTTTCAAGAACTGTAGAATGTAGTGGGAATGCAGCATTCTGAGAAAAGGGGAAACTGGAAGAGTTGGGCTCTGCTCCAGCCCCCTCCAGAAAGAAAAGTTCCTTCAGCACAGTAGCCAGTGAGTACTGTGACCCTAAAGCATGTGACCTAGAGTAAATAGGCTAGTTTCCCGGGGTCCTTCATCTGATGTACAATTGGGGGACTCCAGCAGAGATTGTGTACCCGAGGCAAATTTCCTGAGCCTTGGGACCAGTTCGTGGTGAATCTTAGCTTCTAGGTGTCCCATGTTTCCTATGTCTAAGGAATACATCTGCTTTATGTAAATTGTTGACTGGGCAAATATTCTGCCTTGCTAGACTCAGGTAAGTAGCAACCGGTGAGTGTACAGCAAACCTTTTCCATCTCTCTCTCTCTCTCTCTCTCTCTCTCTCTCTCTCTCTGTTAAATAAAAAGATCCATATGGTAGCATATATCACCAACTAATTACAAACTACAAGAAGTGAGCCAAGAATTTAAGGTGAACTAAAAAGAGGACCTCACAACACATTTCAGTTAAAATCTTGGGGATATAGAGTAGCAAGGTCCATCTTTGCAGCTCTTCTTGCTTCCAGTTTTTATCTTGAGATGTTATCTGAGCTTCAGTGTTGCATGAGCTAGAGTAGGGTTCTAACTTTATTACTGCATATAGTATGCCAAATCTGGCAGTTATGTAGCATATATTAATGGTAATATAATGTTATTACTAGAAAACTCTTATGTAGCATTTATTATGCAACAAGCTTTAACACTGAGGAGATTAGATCTGAAACTTGATTTTTTAAAAATAATTATAAAGATTCTTAAAGACCTATTTTAAGCTTTTGCTCTTGGGTTGTCCCCCTATTGACTACACAGAGTCTGGGAAAACCTCTAACTATTCCTAAAAAAAAGGCTCAGTTATAGAAAATTTGATTTTGATGGTCAAATGCAGAAGTCTGACTTTGGTTATCTTTTGGAGAGATCCCTAAAGGATGGGTGTGTAATAAAGAATTTAACACAAACTGGGCAGGGTATTTGTAATCCCAGCACTCTGAGAGACTGAGGCATCAGCAACCCCAAATACAGACATAGCTTGGGCAACTAACTTAGTGATTTAGTGAGGCCCTATCTCAAAATAAAAAAAGAAAAATAACAGTAGGGTTTTGCACAGGACACAGGGTTGAGCATACCTTAAGGTGGAGCCCAGCTAGCCAGACAGTCAAATAAAGACAGTGAACTTCTCTAGCCTCTGTCCTATGTGAAACTTTCCTTGCTATCTTTAATATATATCCTTTCCTTATAATCAACTGTAAACACAGAAGAAAAAACGAAAAGCTCTCAGTGAGATCTGTGAGCCTTTTTGGCTAATTTTAAAAACTGATGGTAGTTTTGAAAACCCTCAAACTTTACATAGGTATCAGAAGAGAGGGGAGTCTGTTCACTTTAAACTTTGTAGTTGCCCAAACTCTTGCAGTGGGCTTAGATTCCACCTCCAGCAGTGGAACTTCTCAGGGTTACTATTAGTATTGTCACTCAAACCTACGGAGAGGTAGGGGAAGATTGGGGATCTGCATTAGCAAGTTTCCCAAATGATAAGTGAATATCACTGTCCTGGAGAATAAAAATCTGATTTTAGAAGAAATTAACCTCTTCCACTACTAAAAACATGCCATTGCCTAGATGTGGTAGTGCATGCCTATAATTCTAGCACTTGGAAAGCTGAGGCAGGGTGTCATTGCAAGTTCAAAGACAGTCTGGCCTACATATTGAGTTCAAGATCAGCATGAAGTACATAGTGATAATCTGTTTTAGAAAAAGAAAGAAAGAAAGAAAAGAAAAAAGCCAGCAAGCAGCATCTTTATCTGTTAAGTTTTCCAGGTAATGTCAGAACTCGAAAATAACCCAGTGTGCTAAAGAAGTGTCAAAAGAAATGACTACAGATGACTTGGTGGAAAGGTTTTGGGGCAGAGTCATTCTTTTCTCTGGCTTTTCATATAAGAGGTGGTCGTCACTTTGCAGGTCCCAGGGAAGGGTGGCTCTGCAAGATGTGTTTGTAGAATACACTAAAGAAAACTAGAAGTTTCTGAACCTTGCTTAAAAGGATGACTTGGAGCAATGGCATGTAGTCACCCTTGGATTTCTGGTGTCTAGTCTGAAGTCTTACCTGCCACTGGAACAGACTGCTTTCGGGAATTTAGGTTCCAGTGAATGAGGTACTGATTTTCATGTTTGGGAGATGGTTGTGTGCATCTCTTCCCAGTCCCATGCTCTGTAACATCATGTTGGTCAGAATCGGTCATTGGAACAGCATATACCACAGAAACTGGCCACTTACAGCCCCTGCCCCACTGGTTATTAAATATTTACCAGCGCATCACTGCTAAAAGTGGGTTAGGGTAGAAGCTTAGATTAGTTCCTAAGGGATGCATTCACATTCTTGCACCCTTTTGCTTGCATTGGATAAGAAAGCTGTGATTTACATTAACACACTCCAGAAGAATGCGGAGTGCAATCCTTGCAAGCTAAAAAGAGAATTTGGTACAATAGAAGGCAGTTGTTTGTCTGTGTCAACCTGGGAAAGGCAAAAATATCTTAATTTTATAGGTGACATTAGGAAAAGTTTGAAAGGGGTCATTTTAATACCAAGAATTACTTGTCACTCAGTTTTCATGTAAGCATTATTACAATGGTATAGGCACAATAGTTTAAAAAAGAACCTTACGGTCAAGTTTTGATGCAAAAGGAGAGGTTTTTAAAAGTTGAATTAATGTGATTCCTTTCTTTTGGTTTTGATGTCAATAGAGAAAAAGGATTGTCATCCGCAACATTGTAAGTGATGGGGACCTCTGGACTGCAGGTCTTTGGGAAGTGGGTTTTCCTAATAGTAAAGTTCAAGGTAAACAATGAAAAAGAGGTTCACTGGTTAGTATGTTTTCCAAACTAAGAAATTTCATTGTGAATGGCAGTTGACTGAACTCAAAGCTAAATGTTGTCAGATGAATACAAAATTCTTCCTTCTCATTTTATTAAGATCCTAGAGTTGAAATAAAAGAATAACTGATTTCATCCTTTAGTTTTGCCAGATTTTAGTATTTGAAACATTTATCTAGTGCCTTGGGCAACATGAAAAATGTGTCTTAGTTGAGTTTACAACTTAATTCTCTAGAATGAACTCATTAGGCATATTTATATGTCCAGGGAACTTTTAGATGGTGAGCCTACTTAGAAGTGTATACATAACGATATGTATCAGTAGCAATTTTGGAAGTACCAGTTGAGTATAATTCTGTTTGCCTTTAGTTTCTTATGAAATATTTTTTTAAAGTGAATCAACCTTCAAACTTATAAAGAAAAGATTTATTTTGAAAAATCCATAAACTAAAACTAAAATAGTCACATTTTTTTCATAAAGCTAATTTACTTTAACGCTATTTCCTCACATCACCACTCTTATAGTTTTCTGGTCTCAAAGATAACACAGTTGAGAGCACTAGGAACATTTATTGAGCACTTACTGAGTGCCAGATGCTCTTCTAAGTACTTGATGTGTCTTATCTCATTTAATCCCCCCACTAACTCGGGGAGATAAGCATAATCCTGATTCTAGTTTATAGATAAGGAGACTAAAGCTTAAAGAGGCTAAGAAACTGGCCTAGGTCAAACAGATTCTGAGAAGCAGAGGCAAGCCCAACCTAGATGGTCTGATACCTGTACTTTCAATTTTCCTCTTATTTTGTCTCATATTCAGGATACTACAGAGCCAGAAAGACACCAGAATGAATTCACCATTTATGTTTGACTCCAAAACAATTTAAAGACAACTTGAGGAGTTCCTGTGTCATTTAACAAAATGAGATTAAATTTCTAAAAGGAACATTATTATTATTGATCATGATATTAGACAGGACATCTCAAATACTTAAATAGCAAGCTTTGTCTTCTAATCATTGGTAGTAACTGATCAATTGATGGATTGAACAGTTCTGATACATCAATCAAGTTATCCTCACGGAAACAAAGATTTGCTTAACTTAAAAAGATTTTTCTTTCCTGATATTTACTTAACCCAGTTGATTTGATGTTTACTAAATGGACATATAAAAAGATAAAGCTAAACATGGACAGTTTCAGCCGTTATAGAGCAAGTGTCAAGGGAGAAGATTGTTGAAAGTACTGGATTCTGTTGTTTCTATTTCCAGGCAACCTTGGCTCTGTTCTTTTCAATTCATTACTTATATTTGCTTATTCTCTCTCTTCAGATTCTCCTGTCTGTTCTCTAGATCAGGAGTCACTGAGCCTTTTCTTTTAAAGTCCAGAGAGTGTGTATTTTACTTTTTCATTTTTATACGCTCTCTATTGTAAGTATTCAGCGCTGCCATAGACCACATGTAAATAAATGGTCATGAGCGCACCTATGAAACTTTATTTGCATTTATATTTGAATTTCATGTAAAATTAACATATCACAAACTTTTCTTGTTTTATATTTTCCAACCAATGCACAATATAACAACCATTTGCTATGGTTGGAAAGTGTGCCTCAAAGTCCATGTGTTGGAAACATAGCCTCCAATGTAACCGTGTTGAAAGATGAAGACTTTCAAGAGGGGATTAGTAATGAGTGCTCTGCTGTCATGAACAGAATAATGGCATTATAGCCAGAGTGTAATTATTTTGGGATGGGTTTCTGATAAGAAGATGAACCCACTCCCTTCTTCCTCATATATGCACACTCCTTTGCCCTTGCAACTTCTTCCATGCTACCATGCAGCAAGAAAGCCCTATTAGATATGGCCCACTGACCCCGTGCTTCTTAGCTTCTAGAACAGTAAGAATTAAATCTGTGCTTGTTATAAATTATTCCACCTGTGATTATCTGTTATAGCACCATAAAGCGGAGTAAAATGGAGACTTGCTGCTGAAAGTGAGGTGTTGGTAAAACAGATACCTAACACACATAGAAATGTCTTTGGACCTGGGTATTGGACAGAGACTCGATGATTTTGGAGGAGCAGGTTAGAAAAAACCTGTGCATAGAGCATTAAAGACTATCTTGGTGAGGCCTCATAAGAAGATAAGAGGTTTAAGGAAACCTGTAATCTTAGGAATTACTTAAGTTATGATCAGAATGTTTATATGGATGGTAAAGGCAATTCTGATCAGATCTCAGACGGTAATGAAAAACAAAGAATTGGCAATAGGAGTTAAAACCAGCTTTGTGACAAAGTAGCAAAGAACTTGGACGAATTGTATCCATTCTCATGAGCTTTATGGAACTCAGAATCTAACAATGGTGAACTAGGATAACAGATGGGAGACATATCTAAGCAGCAAAGTGTTCATGCTGCTGCATGGTTACTTCTAATCATGTGCAGTAAGATACAAGAGAAGAGACTTTGAAGACAACTTATAATTAAGGGAAGAGACACACACTTGGAATCTCAGCACTCCCCTGTCTCAGGCTAAGACAGGGGAGGACAACAAATTTGAGGCTAGCCTGAGCACTTAGTGATTTAGCAAGGTCCTCTCTCAAAGTATAAATGTTTTAGAAAGGCTGGGGATACAGTTCAGCGTGAAGGCCCTAACCTCACTTGTCTCAGTTCTTAGTCCCAAGAAAGAGAAAGAGAGATCTAAAGAGAGAGAGGGAAAGACAGAGAGAGAGAGAGATAAACAGAGACACAGAGAGAGACACACACACACAGAGATAGAGAGACACAGAGAGAGATAGATAGAGAGAGAGAGAGAGAGAGAGAGAGAGAGAGAGAGAGAGAAAGAGAGAGAGACATACACACAATCATGAGATTTGGCCAAGCCACTGTTTGATGAAGGGATAACCATAGAGAGAAAGGAGCTCTGTGCTGTTCACCAAGGCAGTGGAAGAAAGACCTCAGAAGATATTTCAGACATATTGAAGGCTTTTCCTTGCATCACAGGCTCAGAGCAAGACTGAGGGCAAGGTTTTTAGAGAAGGGCCTCAGCATTCTCTGCTGTGTTCGGCTTTAAGGGTCTGCTTCCTGCATTCTGGAACAGGGTTTCTGAGTCACCCCAGTTGTGGCTCAAGGGGCCCCAGGTGTGACTTGGTCTGCTGCTCTGGAGGTTCCAAGTGGTAAGCATCAAGAGACATGAAGAATATGCCAGCTATTGGACCATGGTGCCTCCTTGTGGATTGCAAAGGATGTACTAGACAGCTGGAGCTACTGCCGGGAGTCCCTACTAAAGCAATGCCCAGTGAAACCGTGGTGCCAGGGCTGCTGGAGAGATCCCAGAACTGAAGTGCCAAAAGGGTGTGTTTCCAGCCTGGGAGAGGTACAGGCACCTGACTCCAACTCACAAGAGTTTTGGGGTAGCTGATACCAAGAAAACCACAAAGGCTGTCAAAGGCCTTGAAATCCCAGTCTGTACCCTGCTGTTCCCAGAAGGTGGGATATGGTATCATGAAAGTTATTATGGAGCTTGAAGATTAAGCATTGCTTTCCTGTTGGATTTTGGACTGCCTTGAGAACTGTTATCTCTCTTTTCTTATCCATTTCTCCAATTTAGAGATGAATGTCTTTCCTATACTTGTTTCATATTGTACTTTGGAGGCACATAATTACTTTGGTTTCACAGGCTCAGCTGGAAAAGCATTAACTTCAAGATGAATCATGGTGTAGGTCTCACACATATCTGATTTAGTTTATGATTGTAGACTTTGAACTTTTGAATTGATGCTAGAATGAATTAAAATTTGGACTGGGTTGGGAGGTTTTTGGAATGGAATGAATGTATTTTGAATATGAGAAAGACATAAATGTTTGGAATCACTGTTATGTTTTAATGTGTCTCCCCAAATTCATGTGTTGGAAACTTAACCCCAATGCAAGAATGTTGAAAGTTTGGGGCCTTTAAGAAGTAACTATGTCACAAACGATCTGCTTCTATGAATGGATTGGCTCTGTTACTGGGGAGTGGGACCCTGATACAAAGATGAAACTAGCCCTTGGTGTGTCTTACAATGTGATGCTTTCTGTTACGACATGCTGGGATGCTCTTCATCGGTTTAACCAGCAATCAACTTATTATGGCTTGTGTCTAGATGTCCTCCCAAAACCTCATGTGGTCAGAAGTGACTAAATGTAAAGTGTGATGCCGGAATTAAATGTGCGATGTTGGGGTTAAAGGTGTGTGATTACTAGATTAGTCCACTGATTGATTTGGCATAGTTCTGGGTGTGGATAATGGGAAGGTGTGAGCACAACCCATTCCAAGGATATCTAGTTTGGAGAGAACATAAGGAACAGAAAAAGACCTACTGCAGTTGCTTGATGCTGCTTCTTCTTTGTTACTTTGTTGCCTTCTATCCACAGAACTGTTTCTCCTCTGTAATGGCACTCTGCCGGGCCATCAGCCAGCTATGGATGGAAACCTCTACAAACTGTGAGCCAAATAAATCTTTTTTCCTTTAATTTTGTGTGCTGAGTATTTTGCTTCAACAATAAGAAAAGTAAGACACCCATTTAAAGTTTTGGGCTGTTAGTTTTGATTGCTTGGGTTTGAATTCTGGATCTAGCACTTAGTAGTTTCATTAACTAAAGGAAGTTATTCAGATTTTCTGGGCTTTATTTCTTCAGTCAAATGAAGATAAACTTAATGCATTAATTTCATGAATATGTTCCAGAATGAGACAGGAGAC
>PVJX010047361.1:0-11859 GCA_004027295.1 Dolichotis patagonum
TATCAAAAATGAGATATTATAATACCCATTGATCATTTTCTGTTATTCGGTTCAGAAAGCCCTGGAATTCTTTCACTATATGCATGGCTTTATACTATTGTGTTATGTTTGATATTATTGTAATTGAAACTATGCTCAACTATAGCAGAGTAAGAGATATGGTGTAAGATACTGTTGATGTCCAGTTGACTTAATGTAAAGTACTATGTTGCCTATGTTGTCCTCTTCTGATCTGCTCTGTACTGTCCCCTTTTGTAAAAAAAAAAAGAAAAAGAAAAGAAAGAAAGAAATCCTATAAAGTAGGTGACATCACCATCCAGTCTTATTCTGCAAACAAGGAGACAGGGGTCTCACTGTGTTAAGCATCCATGAAGGTCACTCACCCAGAGGCGGTATCATCTAAGGTATGCCTAATCTTGGGGTAGATGCTTCTCGCCAAAGTGTCCTTACATATTAAAGACATCTGTAAACTGAGCAATGCAATGCAGATTTAAGGGATTATAACCCAAGAGTCATTTTACAGTATCTGCAATTTTACTAGTAACTGACTTAATTTCAAAGCTTCCCTGTTAACATGCTCTCTATTTAACGGTGTGTTGCTGATCGTAGATACCAACTAAACTACACAAGCAACTCTGTTTTTAAACTGAAAAAAAAAGCCAGCCCAAGAGCATTAGCCAGTAGACCTTTGATTTTGTGATGGACTTGGCTTGGTGGCATGAAGACACCCAACTTAGATTCTAGCCTGTGCCCTAACATTATTTATAAGGCCTCACATTGGATCCACAGTCTGTGACCCTCCTGAGGACAAGAACCCTATCTCAACCATCCCAGTAGCACTAATGTCTAGCAGATATCTGCCACAGAGTGGGTTTTTAACACAGGTTTGCAGGTGGGCGGATGAATGGATGGATGAACAAATTAATGAGGAGATTCTGAGTATAAAGGAAGTGTTGTGGAATAGGATCTGTGTTCACATTCTGACTCTGCCATTAATCAGCTGAGTATGCCTGCAAGTCAGGGAACCTTCTCTGAGTCTATGCTCTTCTTCTTCAAAATGGGGTGGGGAGGGGAAATACTGCTCTATTATTTCAGAGAGATGCTATATCAAATGAAGCAGTATTTTTAGATAAACTTGGTTTGGGTCTATTTAAAAATTAGTTACACCATTTTATTATATAGAGTCAACAAATGAGAGTCTGTCACAGCCACAGCCATTGCTTCTACAGATGGGAAAACTGTAGCCCAAAGAGAAGACAGACGGTTCTGCCTTACTGATGACATATTGGCAAAATTCATGAGTGTCCTTGTCATAGTTGGCAGGCTTTCTTCAGACTAAATCTACAGCAAGCTCATGGGTGGCCCATAAGCTTTGGCAAAGTGTCTTGGTGTACACTTCAGAAGCAGTAAGATTTGGGCAATAAGGCTCTTTCCGCATGACTGTCTCCGTCTCTGTCTTCTAGAGGTATTCGGGACTGTTAAGCAGAGTTTGCCATAATATGATAAATAAGGTCCAAGCCCAGCCATCCAATTTTCTTGATGACCAAACAGCTACTGCATCTGGTCCCTGCTTCTCCCTCCAGCCTCAATCTCCACCATCCACCACCACCACCACCATCCCACTCCCAGGAGACTCTTCTGTTCCTGCCAGGCTGGTCTCCTCACCACCCACAGAAACATGCCAAACTCTATGACTCCAGCCACATGTTCTTCCCCTTTTCCCCTTCCCCCACTTTTCTCCATCTAAATACCATTCATCCTTGAAAAAGAGCTCCAGACCTACCATGTCATCCCTGACTACCCTTGTCCACAGGGTCTTTCTCTCCTTCTTCCAACCAGCTTGTCCATGGACATCTGTTGTGGTGTCTTCATGCCACCAAGCAAAGTCCATCATGAAATCAAAGGTCTACTGGCTAATGATCTTGGGCTGGCTTTTTTTTTTTCAATTTAAAAACAGAGTTGCTTGTGTAGTGTAGTTGGTATCTACTATCAGCAACATACCATTAAATAGAGAGCATGTTAACAGGGAAGCTTTGAAATTAAGTCAGTTACTAGTAAAATTGCAGATACTGTAAAATGACTCCTGGGTTATAACCTCTTAAATCTGTGTGTCTTCCAAAAATATATGCTGAATTCCTTACCCCTAATAATTATTAATATAAAGTTATTTAGAAATAGTGTCTCTAAAAATATAAGTAAGATCAAGTCTTACTGGATCAGGAAAAGGCCAAATCCAAAACCTCGTATTCTCATATGGCAAGAGGCTGAAGACATAGAAGGCATTGAAATTATGTTGATGCAAGCCAAGGATTATTGGAGACTACCAGAAGCTAGAAAAAGCAAGGAAAGCTTCTTCCCTAGAGCCTTTAGAATGAGCATGGCCCTGCCTCCATCTTGCTTTTGGATGCCTCGTTTCCAAAACTGTGCAAAAATACATTTCTATTAGTTTAAGTCACCCAGTTTGTGGTACTTTGCTACACAGGTTTCAGGAAATTAATAAACCATTTCAGGTCATTCACTGGACTTGGGGATAGGACAAGGCACCACTGTCTCACTATGTGATGTACAACTAGTCCCATTCTTGTGAGCTTCTCATAGGCCTGTGAACTGTCTGAGGTTAAGAACAGTCTCACAAACATCCCTTTAGCCTCCCTTATACCAGGTACCTTGTAGTTTGATTACCTTAAACTCAAGCAAAGTGACCACTGACATTCCATCAAGAATAGGGACTGTATTAGAAATGCCACTTATTTCTACTCAGATTCAACAAATTCTAGAAACATAATGGAGTAGAATTGAGTGAGGATTTCTCCAGCTGCAACTCTATATCCTCAACCTATTATAACAAACTTACCTAAATCTTTTCCTTATACTCTACTGCCACCAAAACCTATACCAGTGCAGTCTAAACACTTGTCCTGGCTGTCTCTGACAGGCTGGCCACCTTCGCTGTATCTTCCCACATGTTATGGCTTATATCTAGATGTCCCCTCAAAGCCTCATGCACTCACAGGTGGGGCTTTCCAGAAGTGGTTGGATTTAGTGCGTGATACAGGGATTGAGGGTGTGATATGGGGATTAAGGGTGTGGATAATAGAAGCCCCACCCTGGGTATTGGTGGCACCAATCAACAGGCTTGTAGCCTGGGTGGAATATAAAGGGACAGAAGGAAGGTGGGCTGCTGCTGCTGCTGCTGCTGCTGCTGCTTGCCTGCTACTTCATGCCACACCATGAACTGTTTCTCCATGAACTGAACCAATCCTGCCTTGGAGCCAGATAACTATGAACTGAAACCTCTAAAACTGTGAGCTCAAGTAAACCTTTCCTCCTTTAACTTTGGGCTTCTAGTATTTTTGTCTCAGCACTGAGAAAAGTAAGACACAGCACACAGTGCCCACATACATATACATTCACCAACAATACAGTCCAGTTGGAGTTGACCCTGTTGTCTCTGTCTTTCTTGTGTGATTTTGCCCTTTGAAATTCAGCATGACAGAACAGAGAGACAAAAACATGGTAAATAATGCTGGTCACTTTGCCAATCGTCCCACTTTGGAAAGCTCTTGAGCTCCACAGTGGCCATGGGATTAGAAATGTGAACCTGCTATCCTCTCAGCTGCTCTTAACTTGAGCAGGCTCTGATGACCTTAGCATCTCCCTGCACAAATGTGTGCCTAGTTTTTAAACTTTTCCTATAACACAGCCCCAGAGTTAAGCTATGCACCTCACCTGGTGCTGGACCCAAGAAGCAATTACAAGGGAAACTACTAGTGATTTTCATCTAACATCTGAGTATTCTGTGACTCATTGGTATGCTTTTGCCACTGTTCACCTCTCCTTATCCTCTCCTTCATGGATTATCCTTTATCTACCTCTCTCTGAGTTCAACCCTACCCACACTTCAATGCTCAACTCAAAGGTGGCCTCCTTCAGCGAACTTTCTTTCATTCCCTGAGTAATAACTCTAATCTCTCAGTTCCCATTAAAACCTCTTTTTTTTTTGCCATATGACTGTAATTATCTTATTTCATGAGTATCTGGATAGGTCTTTTATTCACTTCTTAACCCCAGACTGGAAGGCTCTTGAAAGCAAAGATCTTGCCTTATAATTTCTTCCTTTCAGAGTTCTATGAATCAAATGAGAAAATGTAATCAAAGGGCCCATATGATGGCTGGCAAGTAGTATGTGCACAATAAACGTCAATTCCTTTCCCCTTTACATGTCCTGTTCCCCATCTTGCAAATTCTCTTGAATATCGTAGCTGCCTGATAAATGTTGAACACATGAAGCCGTATATATAAATGCTTAGCATTTCAACTCCTTTTCTAAGGTCAATGAATAAGGTCAATTTTCCTTTTCCTCCCTCAGTTCCCGAATTTGTAGGTTCATAAAGATTATTTCTGTCCCATGCCTCTGAAGCTAAAAGCAGTGTTGTGACACTGGGGGCCTGTGGCAGGGGGCCAACAGCATCACCCAGCAGTCCGCCCAGAAGCAGTCATCTCGGGCCTCTGGAGCAGATTGGACAAAGTCACGCAGCAGCTGGATCAACTTTCAAGCCAGTTAGCAAATATAGTC
The DNA here is from genome assembly GCA_004027295.1 of Dolichotis patagonum. Lineage (NCBI taxonomy): Eukaryota > Metazoa > Chordata > Mammalia > Rodentia > Caviidae > Dolichotis > Dolichotis patagonum. The sequence goes on from PVJX010047361.1 coordinate 4,577, forward strand.
TTGATAAAGAAATAGTGTATGGCAAATCCTGCTTTTAGCACTCATCTCATGTTATTTCATTAATTTCTAATATGTTCATGTTCCTGTAACAGGTATGTATTGTATTTGGATATATCATGATTTTTCTTAGGAAATTTAAATCCTCAGAAGTTAAATCCAACAACCATACCAGTGTTTACATAAAGCTGATGCTGTATATTGGGAGCTAAAAACAATTCTAGATGTTTCTGAGAGAAAGCAGCAGAGGACAGATTTGTGGAGATCCCTCCTTCATCCCTACTCTGGTTGCCACAAGACCTATGCATTTGAAAGGACAATGAAAAACCCAAAAACTGCAGCAGTGGGCTGGTCACTGCAGCCACTCCGCTGAATCTCTGGATAAAGCAGACCCTCACCTCAGCTTTGGGTTACCCTTGTTTACCCTAACAGAAAGAAAAGAGCCCAAGACCCCCCTCGCAGAGGGCTGATTTCACACACATTTTCCCCAGATTCCTATTGGCTTGGCTGGAAACCACATATTAAAACCCACCAATCTTTCCACTTGAGCCTGATGAAAGCTTCAACAGAAACAGCTGCACTTCACATGTGGTTTAAGTTAATATCTTATCCCGACGGTTTAACTCTAGCTGGCTGGGCTGCTTTTTTAATATTCACAATCTTCTTTTGTTTCACATTAAGAATATGTCTTTTATTACTCGCCAGAGCTGAGGAACACAATGACGCTGGTAGCAGTTCATTTTTGAGATGTCTGAAATAATTGTTTGTATTGTGTGCTCCTCAAGACACACTGTGTGCGAATGATTTCAGAAGCAGAGGAAAGTGTTAAACAACCCGAACACAAATCTTACTAGATGTGTGTGGAATGTTTTCCTATTAAAAACGCAAAGCCACATACTAATGGCTCGAATTTAGCCTCTAAATCTCAGAGCTCACTGAGGCAAGCAACACGGTAAGTTCATTGTTTTCTTCCCTCAGGTGGCTCTCAAAACCACCCCACCCCTCTGCATAAAGGAAAGTTTCATCAGTACGTGGGTAATTTCACACACAAGCTGCACGCATGTGCACACAGGCAAACGCACACACTCTTCATATCCATACTGGGCACATTTAACTTGTAGAGAAATCCTGCAGTTCTGCTTTCTGCAGCAAAATGCATGCATTCCAGTAGTTTAGGCTCCCAGTTCTTCCCCGTAAAATGCAATGTCACCTAAGGGCATCTCACTACATGATGTCATTGTTTACACAGTGGTGAGCTTGAGGAGCTGGGAACAGTCTGAAGGTTTCTGTTTGTCCTAGCGTTTGTCTTTTAAAAGTAAAGACTGGGAAGATTTCGAGAAGCCCCTTTTGTGTTTGTGAGTCATTAAAGATAAGGCTGTATCTTTGATGCCTCTTGAATTTTATTTCTGGGTTTCATCCTTGATTTTGGAGAAGAGGAATTATTGTTTCATGAGCATATTAAGATGTGCGAGGCACTATTCTGCATCCAATTTAATTTAAGCCTTGCATCAAACCCATCCATACTGTTATTATTCCTATTTTATAGGAAAAGCCAAGGTACAACAAGGACGTTAAGTAACTTGACAAGGTAGAAGATAGAAGGCCTAACAAGCTACTGCTTAACAATATCCCTCATCCCATTCTTGTCTGGTCATGGAACTATAAAAATTTTAATTGTATTGATTACTATTGGCTAGGTATATTGCCACTCCACAGATTGTGTGATTGACAGATGGCCCCTAGGATACCTATCCTCTGTTGTATATGCCCTATAAACCCCTTTCCCTGGAGTATAGGTAGGACCTGTGAATATGATGAAATGGTTGCTGCCTTGATCACGTTACATTATATGATAACATCAAAAGGATTTTACAAACGTAATTAAGGTTCCAAATCAGTATGAACCAATCAAAAGTGATATTGCCCTGGGGAGGGTTGGCCCAATAGGCCCTAAAAGGACCTGAGACCTTGCTAAAAACAAGAAGTCAACATCAGAGAGCAGCTTCTCCTGGCCTTGAAGAACCCACTGCCATGTTGTAGAAAAGACCAAGTGATAGGGCCTACCAGGCAGTCCCTAAAAGCTGAGAATAAGCATTAGCTGACAGCCAGCATAAGTGAGACCTCAGCCCTACAACCACAAGGAACTGAATTCCATCCCTAACCAGTGAGTCTCAGATGAGATCACTGCTCTGGCTGACACTGATTTCAACCTGATGAGTCCATATGCAAAGGACCTAGCTGGTATTGCCTACACTTCTGACCCCACAAACTGTAAGATCATAAATGTGTGGTGTTTAATACCCTAGTCTATTAAACAGCAATCCAATGCTAATGCAGATGACAACTCCCAAACTCCTTTGCAGCAGGATATTGCTAGGTGGCTAAGTTTTAGCCAGCCGTATTTAGCTGAAAAGATACAAGCAACTTCTGTACCATCCTGATTAGTCAGCTTTCCATTGCTATGACTCAATACCCAACACCCACAACTTAGAAAGCAGGAGAGGTTTAAGTGAGCTCACAATTTCAGGAGATTCAGTACATGGCTAGCTGGCTCCAAGGCAGAAATCTCAAGGTAGAAGAGCATGGTGGAGCAAAATTGCTTAGTTCATGGCAGCTGGGAAGAACAGGAGAAAAGCACCAAAGAGGAATGAGATAGGAACCATATAGAGTACCAAGGCCATGCCTTCATAACCCATCCAGGCACATCCTGCAGCATATTTTACTAATCTACTAGGTGCTTCCTAATCCAATGAAGCTGACGTATCAGGATTAGTAGTCATACCTCTCTTCTTTCCTCCTTCTGGCTGGAGTAGGGATGCTGCAGTGAGTCATCTTGGAGCATCACTCTGGGGAGTGCAGGGCAACAAAAGGAAGATGATCCCTCAAATTACTAAGCTTCGTTGTCAGTGTTGAACTGCTCATACTCACACAGTTGTATGAACACAAAACAAACTTCAATTTTGCTCATTGAAGGCACTGTTATTGGATGTGTGTTACAGGAACTAAGTGAGGTATAGTTTTCATTCCTGTAACACGCAGGGACCAGTCTTAAGCCCAATCACACAACACCTTCACGCTGCTGTCTGCCTGGTACCAAACTGCATTGCTGTAGAAATGGCATCAAACACTGCTAGAGCTGGATGAGATTGTAACTGATTAAACTAATCACACAGATCAGGAAGGGGCACCCAGGTCACCTTGAGTAGTGGAGATTTATTGCAAGGATACATGGGAAAATGGAGATATTACAGGAAGTTTCTTCCCTGTCTTTGCATCGCAGTTCTGAGATGCACAGCAACATCATGGAGATCCAGATCCATCATTCAGCATCTTTGGGTGATACCAAATTCAACTAACCTACCGGGTCTCTTAGCATTAAGTGGGAAGAGAAGACAGCTTAATTTTGTTAGGTTTCTACCAGTCAGATGAGCACTTACATTAAGCAGATGCCACCAGCTACCTCAGAGTCCTCTGATATTCCTTGTGCATGACCCAGATGTGGCTACCTATGGCCCTGGCACATCTGAACAGTCCAATCACCTGTAGCCAGAATAAAAAGATTGGTTTCCCTTCATCTGAGACCTAAGCCATGTATGAGATGCACATAAGAAATGGTCTAAACTATTTCATTTGACAAAGGCAGTGTGTGTCAGTGGCTACTTCTCCACTACTGAACATGATTGGTCTTTTGTTTTAGTGGAAGACCCCCAAAAGGGCACAAAGACTTGTTCAAGTATTAATAGTTACTTTTCTGCTAACCAGAACTGGGACTGGTCTACATCCCTGATCAAGGGAGGTCCTGTACTTGTGGCTTTTCTGATTTTAGAATCTGTCCCATAGCCATCTGAATGTAGACCCTACAGTATCTCCTGCACAGAACTGTAGCTTTGCTTGTTTGCACCATTTTCAAAGTTTTGTCACCTCCAGAGGAATAGCACTTTAGAATTCAAGACTGAAATCATACAAAACAACTACCAAATTTTTAAACCATTCTTTATTTGAATATCTAAATAACTCTTCAACTCTCTATCTCCCATGTGTTGTTTTGATTCAAAGTTTGACCCTGATGTATTTGCTTTTCAATATAGTCCTCGGTCCAAAAATACCAAATAGAGGAACACTTCCCAGCTCCAATAATAAATCTCCTCACAAGATCTAACTTAAATCTTTCTTGAAAACACCAAGTCCGTTTGTGCTATCCCCTGGAAATGCAGAGCAGCCCGTGTGTGGGGTTGGGAAGTGGTATTACAGTGAAGTAGGTACACAGATCTCCATATTAAAGTTTTCTATTTCTCCAGACCATCCAGGTGATTGCCTTTTGAAATCGCATATGGCTTATACTGCTATTCATGTAGTTTAAGGAAAAAATTAAATAACAGCATAAAGGGAAACCAGCAGTGTTTTAAGAGATTTCATTTCTTCTTGATGCTTGCGTTCATTTGCTGGGAGGCAAAAGGAGGTATTATATTATTCAGGGCCTCTGGAAACACTTAAAGTTCAGAAAGACCCACGACCTCAATCTAAGCTTCTATACAGAATAGCAAGGATGTAAAAGCAAACAAAATACTGACCTTATTTTCTTCCACATTGCATTGGGGTAAATGACTTCTCCCCTTGAGGTATAGCATTTACCAGACACTGTCTATGGGAGGCTAATTGTTCCCTCTGGCTTCTGATAAAACCCAACCAATAGGCAGTGTGATGGTTAATTTGTGTGTTGCCCTAGCTGGCCACAGTACCCTAATGCTTGATCAGACGTTATTTTAGGTGTTTCTTCAAAGGTTATTTCATGGAGGAGAAAACCATTTCAATCAGTACATTCTTGGTTGACCTACCTCAGTGTGGGTGGGTTTCATGCAATCTGTGGAAGGCTTTAATAGAGCAAAGACTGACCTCTCCTGCTCCCTCAGAGCAAGAAAGAATTCTGCTAGCAGGCAGCACTTGGACTTGAACTGAAACACTTGCCTGAGTCTCCATTTTACAGCCACTCCACCAGCCACTGGCTTTCACCACACACACGCATACACACGCACGCACACGCATGCATGCACACATGCACATCACACTGATTCTTGTTTCTCTGGAGAACCCTGACTGAAGCAGCAGTAGCAGGCAGACAGAGGGAAAGTGGAACAAATATTTATTTCCTAGTTGCTCCTCTGTCAGGCCACCATGCAGACCACTAGTGAAAGATGTCTGCATCACATTGCCTTGAGATGGGGCAACCTCATCTCCCCTAGTACCATCAAGCCTGCCAGTGACAACTGGTTTTCCCTTGCTAAGCCCCTGGCTGCATTAACCCTGACTCATCCTGTTTCCCCTTCATAAATAATCCATTCATTCTTCCTGCAGTGAGCGTGCTGGGGCCCCAGCTGACACAAACATCACCAAGCATAGGGGACTGTGGACACATGGGCAGGCATTCAGAGACCTCCTTCGTCTGTCTCCAACCTTACTTTCTAGGGTCATTTTTTTACATGCCTTTGCTCCAAAAGACATGTAAAATCTCCTCCATGGCACAAGTAGGGTTTCTACCACCCCATCTGTGCCTGTACCCCAACACCTCTCTTCACTGTCCCTGGATATCAGCACGCTAAGCTGCCCTCCCACATTACATAACCCTAACAACACAGACACTACAAAACAAATAGCAACTGCAAAGCACTGTCCCTTCTGGCTTTGTTCTGTTTTATCACCCTCCCCCATTTCCCTCCTTTAATCATCTCTCTCCATCTCGTCACTCAAACAAGTTGCTTCCGTTTGTTTATTGTCGCTGTTTCATCCAACTCCCCTGTCTCCCATATAGTCGTATTTGCAGTCAGGTTATTATAGTATTTAATAAGGTATGGAAGTCTGTCGGAGTAAATGATTACTTCACTTTGTTTTCACATCATGTGCTTGAGAATATTTGAGCAAGTAGGGCAGTTTTTGTTTTGTTATATTTTGTTTTTAATTTTTTAAGGCTCTCCTAAGGCTGTGTTTTTCACAAAGTAAATAAAGACCATAAGGAAAATGAAGAAGGTAGAGGTTTCAGTAAAATTTATGCTTATGTCTTCTTTTCTTCTGGGTTTTTCCAGATTGGTTTAAAAATAGTAATACACGTTTCTCAGCCTGCCACTGTGTCTACCACAGAAATAATGAAAAGCAATGAAAAATGGAAAGGAGCAACATGACAAAACCAGTCCCCCTGAGGTTTCAGCTAAAAAGCAAAAAAAAAAAAAGAAAGAAAAAGAAAAAGAAAGGACCAAATAGAATCGAGGCTGCAGTGGTACCTACAATTAGCATGATCAGCATCAATGAGGTGTCAAGGTCTCAGAATTAATGAGCCCTGGGTCAGCCACCCAGGTAATGACCACGTAGTCCAACTATACAAAAAGGGACTCACAAAAGGGAGGCCCGTGGTCAAGACAATGGGTTCTGAAATTCTGAAGGGGAAAGAGAAAAGGCAAGCAAATGCACGCAGTAGAAAGCAAATTGCTCGTATATGTATTCTAATAAAAGTCCCAGTCTGGATAGCTTCAAAGAAGTCAAGGACATTTACATCAGATGATAAAAGAAAAGAATCATTCCCGCCCACTTAGGCGGCTCTTACTCTAACACCCGTTACTACCATGGTCTGAGAAGACTCCCATAAAGCCCTGCTCTCAGACGTAACAGCTCACAATGACATAAGCCTAACAGCGAACACCCTTTTCTGCAAAGCATGCTGACCCCAAGCCATGGCATTCTGGATTCTTCAAATATGTTCCTAAACACCCATGCAAAAGTGTGTGCCATGTCCAACTGCAGATGGGCTGATTTTAATATGAAAAGAATAGTGTGCATTTCTTACCAGGTAAATGGCAACTTTTTAGAGGCAACTAATTGCATTTATCTATCCTATGGGTTCCTCCATCCTGCACGTGGCAGTTGGAGACACATAATTTAAAATATTAAATTTTTCTAAGGTAGTTGCATTTCAGTAGAAAATTCTTTTTTTTTTTTTTTTTTTTTTGGTACCGGGGATCGAACTCACTACCTCACACTTGCCAGACAGGCGCTTGAGCCACTGAGCTAAATCCCCGGCCCCACAGCAGAAAATTCTTGAGGCTGAAAAAAACTGGATAGACCAAAGGAATGGGTCTCTAATAGTAGAAAGACAGTTGGGCTATTACTTTTGAAGAGTGTGTCCCCAGGTCTTCATCTGCTACTCTCTTCCTCCCACAGTGCTGCGGCCCGTGGGCCAACTCTGTTTCTAGAACCTCTTTCCAAAGAGGAATCTGTTTCTCCCCTTCAAGCTCAGGAAA
>PVJX010047362.1:0-11910 GCA_004027295.1 Dolichotis patagonum
AACGAGACGGATTACTTAACTGAGAGTGCTTCTGCTTGGGATGATGAAAAGGTTCTGGACATGGATAATGGTGGCAATTTTACCATATGTTCAATATGTTTAATGCCACTAAATTTATCACACTATGGAAAATCACTAAAAATGAAGAAGAAGAAGGCCAGGGATGGTGGTGCACATCTGAAATGCCAGCACTTGGGAGGCTGAGGCAGGAGGATTGCTGTGAGTTTGAGGCCAGGCTGGGCTACAAAGGGAGTTTAAGTCCAGCCTGAACTGCACAGTAGAACTGTGTCTCAAAAAATAAAAGGAAGAAGGAAGAGGAGGAGGAGGGGGAGAAGGAGAAGGAGAAGGAGAAGAAGAAGGATAGGAGGAGTAGGAGAGGAAGTGATTGAAGTGAATGACAGGTATCTGCCTCTGAAAAGACAAAAGCAAAGTACACAGAAGTGTGGAAGTGGGAGAGGTTCTGGTACTCGAGGTTATACAGAGAATGAGGGTGCTATGGGGAAGACAAGAAGGAAATGGGACAGATCTTTCAGGGTCTTCCTGTTTACTTTAAATATGAACAAACCCTTAAAGGGTTTGAAGCAAAAACATGACAGAGCAGGACCTATGTTGCAGCGAAGCAGCATAAAACCCTATGTGGAATATAATGCAAGGGGGCCAGGCAGGGACAGAGAGGTATCTGGATGTCACTGACAGCTGTCCAGGCAAGGCACATGGAGTCTCAAGTCAGGCTGGCAGCAGAGAAGACAGTGAGAAATGACACATGGAGAACATACTTAGCAGGCAAAACTGATAGGTTTTGCTGGTGGTTTTGATATTAGCTAGAGGGAATAGAAGGATTCAAAAGTAATTCTAGGGTGTTTGGCATGAAAAACTGATAAAATAGAATTGCTCTTTACCAACACGGAGAAGAGTAGTAAGGTCAGTTTTCAGAGAATTTCATCAGCTTATAAAATACTGATGGCTACGGACTCTTGGCACTTCTGTGGAGAAGGCTGAAGATAGGGTAGAGGAAGCGCTGGGCAAGGTCAACATGGTACCTCATGGCTGGCATCTGTGGTCCATACTGATTTTCACAGCTTGACAATTCTGGATAAAATTTTCACAAGCTGATGGAAACCATTTTGGTGTGCAGGAATTTGACTCTTTTCATGTTTTATAAGCGTCAGAAGGCAAAACACATTGTCTGGAATCTGCTACAATTGACTAGAGTGGGTGGGACAGGTAAGTTTTCTGTAGCTCACACAGTACTGATTTAAGTACTAAAGGTGCTCGGACTGTAATTGTAGTATGTGAACATCACTGCTTGTGCAGGTGAGACACAGAAATCCTCTGAGGCTGTTGGTATCAGGACGCAGTGGAAAGGCAGAGAGAGTCTCGGGGACAACACTCAAAGCCAGGTGGATTACGGAAGGCTGTCATTTCAAGGAAAGATACAATATAAGGCAAGGTTACAACTTCGGGTTTCCTGACTTTCTAATGATTCCTGACTCCATGTAGGAAAGGACCTCAGTGTTGGCCCACAGTTTCACAGCTTCTTTGTGCAGAAGTTCATGAAACCGTGAAGAAATAAAGCTTATACCTGACCTGAAATGAAAACTAGATAAAACATGTCCATGGGGAAAGGAGCCATAATTTTCTTTGGTTAAGAGAGAGCATAAGAGACATCTTGAGAATGAAAAGAAGGGCGTAAAGCAATTCCTCCATTCTCCACAAGTCAAGGAATCAGAGGTGCAAATTTAAAAAATGACCTTGTGTATTAATCTATTCCTATGTTTAGTTGAGAATCACTCTGGAACTAAATCACATGCTCTTTATCTATTTGACCCAATGATATAGTAAGTCCCTTCTTAAATATTCATTGCCATTTAGAATTCTCAATTATAATGGCTGGTGCTTTCTTTGTGTGTTTGTATGATGTGCAAGTGATTTGACTAACTTCATTCGTTTTATTTATATTTTATTTATAATTGGGTGTTTATATTCTTATCTGTAGAATACAGATGGTGTGTGCAGAGCTAGTGAGCTCGCTTGCTTGCTGATCCATCTTAACCCTTTTCTCTGCAAATAAACAGCAGTGTGTTATTAATGACAACAAGTCACACCTTCCTTTTCCTGCACGGGGCCCACGGTTAGGAGAAAGACTGCTCCCTTGCGGTGGTGGATGGAGCTTAAACTGTGCATTACTATGCAAGTAGCTCTCAAGAAAGCCTATATGTCACTGGCCAGCATCTCTGTGGAAATACCAGAGCTAATCTTTCTGATGACAAGGGAGATAGGCCAGTGGTCAAAGCCATTAAAGCTATGCAGCTTTTTCTAGTATACCGGGATTTGAAACTCTGTCTCTCGTCGGATGCATGTGCTTGGCTTTTGTTGCATTAACCAGTGGAAGATCAGCAAACTCAATTTCACCTGTCCCACTATGGCTTTACTCATGTCTCATCTGCCTCACAGTATTTCTATTTCTGCCAGCCATGAAGTTAGCACCATTTATTGAGTTGTCATAGCATTTCTATATCGGCCATGTATGGAGCTAGCAACATTTAGTGAGTTTTCACTATGTATAGACACTTGAAGAGATGTAGGAGTATAAATTTCAATGAGATTCTTTGAAGGAGGTACTGAATAAATTATTATTTAATTAAGGCTCAAATCAAGGCTGATAAAATGAATGTCTGAGCAGTTGGATGGTCCCTGCCTGAACCAATTGGTCTATAATTATATACAACCATAGACAAATCACTTTGTGGGGACATAGGTGCCCATAAAATTGACTGGACCCCAAGGAATGGCTATCATAGATCAAGGAGTGGTGACAGCTAATCAGATGGAGGACTCCTCACAGTGAGAAGTTAAACTGGTATGAAAACAATTCCCAGCAGCCCAAGGTGAAGTGGCTTATACTCACGCTAAGAGCACCTTGAGCAAGGCCTGGGCAATGTCACCTTGACTTTCTTCATCGTTACCGTGAAGTGCTTGGCTCTTACACGAGTGGATGAACACCAAAGTAATAACCAGAGCAGATGAAACTGCACCTGTTTTCACATAAGCATACTCTCAATTTCAGCCTTTAGTAGTTATTTTCACTATGATCTTGGGCAGTGATGTAAGGTCTCCTGCTCTTAGTTTCCACAACTGTAAAAAAAAGCAGACCCATGTACTCTCAGACATATATGCATGGTTTTTATGAGATCAAGACAGACCGTGCAATATATCACATATGTGTGATGTCAAGTCCTGGATACATGATGATGTTATTGCTGTTACTGCTATAAATGATATACGATTTTTAGCAAAAATTGTCTTATAGTCTAAACTTGTGAGAGATTCTGTTATGTCAAAACTGTGCGATTTAGTTTATTTGTAATACTGTAGCTCCCAGAGTTATTTAATGTACTTCAGCATATTAATATTTATTTTATTGACACTACATTTTATTAATAAATTAATTATAATAATTATATGAGTAATCTGAAACAACAAAACAATCAGTTTGATCCTAACACAATCAATTTGGTTTTGTCAAATTTAAATAATATGCCAGAATCATTTGTTGCATGTAAGTGACAATTTTACCACTGCTTTACTAGTCCACTGGTTACAAACACAGCAATATACTTTATTATTAGACAGTGCACTAGTATCACTGATAATATCATAATCATGAGATTTTTGGGAAATAAATCTTTGTCAATATTAATAAATTTGTTTGTTTAAAAACTCTCAGGTACCTCAGCACGCTTTCCTGGGGGTATGTGAGGTCGGGCTGCCGACTCGCTGTCACAGCAGCGATGGCGGGAAGCTCTCTCCTGGCCTTCAGGACTGTTTCCTGGGTACTTGCACGTGTCTCTCCAAGCCTTCTCCATCTCTACATCAGACTCTTCCCCAACCTAGTTCTAGTTCTCTGCCCTTTATTTTCATAACTAACTCATAGGCACATGTTTACTTTGTGTCTAACTTAGGTCACTAGGCTGGATTCCAGACTCATTTTTAAATTGAATTTTTCAATATTTTGCCCAATATTTTAGCAACTGTTTTGTTCATTTTTCTGTGTCTAATAATTATTTCCAAAAATTGCTACTTTAAAGACTTTTAAAAAATTCTTAATTCTTCTTTCTTCCCTAAATCACTTTAAATTTAAGATGAAAATACATGCTGTATCTGAAAGATATATCTGGTGACAAAAGAGAGCACACATATTTTTTCTTATATGTTAAAAATGTTCTCAACGTAATTATTAAATGTAGGCTCAGTTCAAAATCTCTTGACAGTTTAGATAACATGCAAGATATTCCTAAGTATTCTAATCCCCTCTTGTCCCTGAACTGTGAGGCATTATTTCTACAACAGCAAAATTCTTCTTCCGTGAATGCTACCATCCTGAGGAACTGATCTGTTAGGAACCATTTATTTTTAATTCTAGGTCACATTTGGAGAAACGCCATTATTGCTGAAGGCAATTTCAGAAAGGCAGCACTGTTAGGACTTTAAGAAAAAATAAGTTTGTGTATTGCTAGTTTGGTTAATTCTGAGCATTAACCTGTAGAAATCAGAAGGTGAGTTGGGGTTCAGTTTTTTGGGGTTCCATAGCCCTGGCGTCAGAGCTCTGCGCAGGCAGGACCTGTTTGCCAAGCCTCAGGCGCACCTGGGCGGTGCCAAGCTCCCAGGCTGCCGGCCGCTGCCGCCCACAATTCTGTCTGCTCCGTGATTTGCTGTATAGGATTCTTCTCACGGAAAGCATACAGAAAATAAATTTGCCAAACAGCACACTTCAAAAGATCTACAGAAACTTGTCTGAGGTTTACAATAAACCTCATAATAATTTACCTGGCTAGTTTAAGATTAAGAGTCATAGTCAATCAAATGAGTAATATATAAATTTATTTTTCTTCAAATTTCTAAACATGCTGCTTTTTTGAAACTGCCTTCAGCAATCATTATATTTCTCTAGTTCTCTCAAATGTGACGTAGAGTTAATAGTAAATATTTTTATTTTGAGAATTGGTTCTTCAGGGTGCTAGTATTCCTGCAAGAAGATCTCTGCCATGGTAGTAGTACTGCTTTGGTTCCCAAGGACAAGAGGGCATTAGGGTAAGAACGTCTTATATGTTGGAACTGGCCCTTCCTCTTATGAGCTGAAGAGTGAGAGGGAAGAAATATGGAACTGTTGAAATGTGCATTATTTTGCAAAGAACGTAGCTACTGAACTTGGTTTTCCCTCATCATTTTTGTTCCTCTATCAGAAGAAAACATGCTCATCTCTAGGCAAACTAACTTTTGTTCTGCAAAGATTTAGTGCAATCAAAAACCCACCAACACCGAATATTCAAATAACTCAGACACTATGTAACAGAAATTTCTTGAGAAAAACCTATTTGTGTACTAATTTATTTTAAATAATTATGTAACATGCACAGTGAATTCATAAGGAAGATGACCTTTTATGAAAACCATGGCAAAAGTGACTATAATGACACATAGAAAAACAGAATCAAACAAGTGAGCTTAGAACACATCCTTGATACATTTTATGTACAGCAGTGAAAGTAAGTTATGACCACTGAGGAAAATCATGAAGTTATCAATAATGCTTGAATTTTGATTAGAGAGATTTTGGCAGATGGTAACATGCTATAAGCAAATCTGTCGATCACCAGAAGTTCTTCAGAAGTCATACTGAAAAATGGCTGAAGAAATTGGTGATGGTGATATTTGCAAATGTAATATTTGGTATTTAAAATTCATATATTTAGCACTTTCATGAAGAAGCTGGAAAAGTTTTCTACAAATCTTAGAAATGAAGATGCAGGAGCACAGAACGTTTGGAGAACTTAACAGAATAATAACAATAAAGAGTGAGAAAGTTCACAGTGGGTTGTGAGAATGAGCCTTAGTCAGCTTCCATGAAGTATGCCAGTAAGAAACCAGTTCTAGGAATTAGCATAAAAAATGAACTTAAAATAATAAAAATGTATATATATATATATATATATATATATATATATATACTGGTATTCAGGGATAAAAAGGCTGAAAATGGCAATTTTATGCTCAAATATGAACATATAGTGATATGGGATTTAAAATGAAAGCTGCAAAGCTGCAAAGCTGGTATTAGGAAAGCTGGGATAGAGTCAGAAAGTCAGGTCTTCTGTTTCCCATTCCTGTAGCAACAATAAAAAGATTGTGAACATAGATAAAGACAGGGGAATGTCTTTGAGGAAAAATGGGACTGATATCCCTCCTTTGGTTTTTTGGGGTTTTTTTTTGTCTTTTTTTGAGACAGGGTCTCTCTATTCATACAGGCTGGCCTTGAACTTACCTTGTACTCCAGGCTGGTTTTGAATTTGCAATGACCCTCCTGCCTCAGGCTCTGGAGTGCTGGGATTACATAAACCACACCAGGTTTATGATATGCTGTTTCTATGAAGACAGTTTGTCCTTGAAAGAAGGTCCTGAACGATCTTGAATTCCCTTTCTCTGTAATTTGGGATGATGAGGGGATGTTGTGTAGAGATGGATCACTTGAATCCTGTGAGCAGAAGGGTGGGAGGAACGAACCACGAGAATGTTTCCGCAGCGGAGACGCGCAACCCCGATGATGAGGTAGCAGCACCTGGACCAGCATCACGGAGATCCAACAGGATTACAACTCGGACGGCCAGGAGTTGGGTGGTTACACTTAGCAGGAAAGCATGACCTGTGGCTTTTGCAGAAGAAACTGAGATGTCTTTATCTGTTACTAGGAAAATGTATAGAAATTACCCAGGGGACCCAAAATTCAAGAATTCACAGCATTGGATGGTGCCATTCTAAGGTGACATTTTCATCTCTCTTCAGAAAAGGAAGGGATGCATAAACAAATGTGGTAGAGAAGTTGCAGAAATGGCAGATGTTCCTGTATCAAAAGGGAATACCACTCCCTGAGCCTGGAGCCCTGCAGTCATGGGCAGCAGATAAAGGTGATGAGATTTGGTAACTAGCAGGAGTCATGACTCCCTGTAACCTTGGTGCTTTAAACGTCTCCAATGCTGACTCAACTTTCCCTCTACAAATTCAAGCAAAGGCATCCAAATGAAGATCTAAAAAGTCAAAGGCACTGTCTTTACACTAAATCTTACTGTTGTTTGATTTTAAAAGAATAAATGGGAAAAGGAGAAAAACAATACTACTTAACTGAAGGAAATTCTGTATAGGTCAAAGAAAAAACAGTCAAAGGCAGAAGTGTGTATTTTCCAACAGATTCACTGTAGTGTAGAGAAGTAAACTTTAAACAGCATCTGTTGTTATCTTAGACAAATTTATGGAGTATATAGTCTATAAAATGAGAGATAAAATGAGATAACTATGTGAGGTGAAAAGTTAATTGAGAGGCAAGTGGAAACTTAACATGAAAAAGTGAGATAACATAAAGACTTATAAAACCAAATGTGCATTAACAAAATTACAAACAGTACACAGTACACTATAAAAGTGTAATTCAAACAGCTAGGTAATGACACAGTGGACATTCGCATATGTATGCATATCTTGCCTAACCAATGAGCCCTCATGAAATCTGGGGGTGTCTGAAAATGAGGAGGAAAAGTTCTGTTTCCCAGGAAAGCTCAAAAATGGTAGGCATTTTCCTCTTTTTCTCTTTGGCAAGTAGAGGGGTCATTTTGTTTTAGGATATAGCCAAGGAGTTAGCATAACTTAAGAATTTGAATCTTGAAACACAATTTCATGGAAAGTTAGGTAATTTGGGGGAGACTTTTGGTGGAAGCAGGACTGAGAAATGACACCGAGTCATGACAGTTGTGGACGACAGGGCCCCAGAAGACATTGCCCAATGTGGCAGAGGTGCAGGTCACTAGTGGTGGTTCCCAGCATGGTCCCAGGTGGATGGGTCTTGGGGCGCCTCTCCTCTGAACCTTGCCACTCACTTTGTCTCTGCCTGGGCCGAGTGTAGTTCCTCAGTTCTGAACCATGACAAATAGTTGAATACTTTCCACAAATTCTTTCTCTGCTTAATTCTGTAAAAGTTGGTATCTTTAGCCTAAAACCAAGAAATGTGAAAGAATCAAGCAGTTTTGGAGGACGAACTTTCTCAGGACTTCACAGCACTATATAAAGCAAATTGACGGTGATGGAGTTTTCTGTAGCGTCATTGCCAGGAAAAGATTAAGCCATTTCTCAAAATTGAGAAAAATTGATACGTCTCAAAAATACTCTTTCCTAGCCAAGTTGTCACTCATGTGAAAAAGTTACTGAAGGCTATTTTCAGACTTATATGACTGCTGAAAATGTAGCACCCAATTACTGTGCCTTTTTTGTGTGAAAGGTATGCACAACCCATTTCTGGAAAATCAAAGAAAACTTTCATGTGCTTGAGTAAAGTCCTGGTATGCCATGGGATACAGTGTATCCTATGACAACAGGGAAACTGATGCATGGTCCTGCCACCTTCTGTTTCCTGGAACCTTAGAAAAGCTGGACAACAGTTTGCTCGCATGGTTGAGACTCAGGAATAAACAGGATGGGCCTCATTTATTACTTGTAGCCTGTATGCCACCCAAAGATGGCTAGAAAGGCCAACAGCAGGTGAGGCATTCCTGCGTAAGGCCTCACTGATGGCAAACATAAAAGTCAAGGAAATGGTGAAGCACATTCTCCTGAGGTTTTTTCTTTCTTTAATTTGGCATCAGTCAGAGCACAAAGGCAATCATTCCTAACATTTTACTATTTTACGATATTGTTAACTGTTTAAAATGCTGTGAAAATACATATGGATCGTTTTAAATTAATAAAGGAACACACTTGCGAGCGCCAGGGTGTCAGCTGGGAAGCAGATGGTCCCAGCGCAGTGTGGTGGGCTGCTCCTCTCCTTTCTAGTTACCACTTGCTTTCCCCATCTCCTAGCCATATGTGGTGGTCTCCCCCAGCTCTCCGTTTTTATCTTCCCTTAACAAGATATGACAGTCATAACAGACTTGTTTATTCAAGCTGCCTCACCAGAGTCATGATTGACTGTAACAAGGTTAGGCGGAATTTGGTGTTTGTCAACCAAATTCAAAATTAATAATATCTGGCACTAGATACAAGGTGCATGTAAATAATTCTTTCTCTCCCTTTCTCTAATGAAATGAATTTAATCAGATATTTTGACTTTATTCTTCACTCTAACTTGGATAACAGCATTATTATGTTATTATTATTATGTAGTACAGGCATAGAATTTTAATTCAAAGATTGTAGGACCTGAGATAGTATATATGGGTATGTGTGCATAATATATATGTACAATCCATATTATATTATACTATACATGCATGTGTATATATGCATAATATATATCTTATATGTGTGTTATACTTTCTTCTATTAAAAATAAAGCACAAAAGTATTAATATTTCCCATATAGGAAAATTTAAGATATTAATATTTCAGGGAGTTCTGGTAGACTGATGTCCTTCTATTGTAAGAAACGAATGAAGAGAGACGGAAAGCAGGACAGAGGAAAGTGAAGTAAGGAGAAGGAGAGACAGAGAGAGAGGAGGGAAGGGAAGAAAGTGAAGGAGAAAGGAGGAAAGGCAGGTAGACAAAAAGGACAACAGGATAGGAAGACAACATTTTTTGGATGTCAGAATTTGTAGAAGTGATTGTGGGCCTGTATTAACTTTTTAAACCTCTTTCATATTAATGAGTGATCATTCATATACCTTATTTTATGCAATAGATGGTATGCACACAAAATTTGTGCATACTTTTAATATATATTACATATTTAAAAATCAACTCTTCTCATTAACTGTCAGTGCCTCCCAACACATAAAACATGTCCGCAGCTCGCTGGGTTCGCTGGGTATTCCAGAAACCCCACCTTCCATCCAGAGCTCGCTGAATTTCCATCCTGGCTTCAGCTCTCTTCACCTTGGTCTGCAGGACCGTGACACACACTCTCTCTCTCTCTCTCTCTCTCTCTCTGTCTCTCTCTCTCCTGCCGTCTCTCTCTCTCTCTCTCTCTCTCTCTCTCTGTCTCTCTCTCTCGTCTCTCTCTCTTCCTGGACATGCCTATGGATCGCTTCCCAGAATCCTTGCTACTACCTTATTACCTTTTCATATTCATGTTCATATTTTTAGCTTTTTAAATTTATACTGTTAGAGTCATCTTCTCTCTCTTGTTTTAATGTTGTACTTTGAAACCTCAGGAGAACTTGAATACATTTATCAAAGCACTTTATCATTTACTGGGAATTGTGCTTTTGCCCTTTAACAACTCCAGTTGAGAAGACTGTTCTTCAAGAGTGCATAAAGGGGCCGTTACTGTTAAATAGTGGCAGAACAGATACACACTGTCGCCTGTGGAACCTTGCGTGGTAGAACATACATTTAATAAATGTGTGACACTGGTTAAAGGGATTTCCAGACACTATACTCAAAAGTGGCGGTTGACTTTTTTGTCAATATAGAAAGCTTTGAAACTTATGAAGGAATTGTTTACCTTTCTGAATGATTTGTATATTTTTGAAATATAGAGCAAAATCCTGGACATACATGGTGTGTAGAAGGGAGAATATAGCTGTTTTCAATCTCTACCAAGAAGTACCCTTGAGGTAATAAACAAGAGTATTAGAAGATTCTTTTAAAAAGACCCACAAAAGCTGAAAGAAATCCCTTGTAGATCTTATAGCTAAGGAAGAAAGAAAAAAATTAAAGAGAGGTTTATAAGAATGGAATCATAGAATGTCATCTCAAAGCAACTTATGACCCAACATAAAGAGTTAGCTGTTTGCAAAACAAGCATGACTGTGTCTGCTGGGGAATGGGAGAGAGTCCCATCAGATACCTAGGACACCACAGACATCAAAAGAGACTTGTTACAGTGAAGCTAGTGTCACTTCAGATGAAAGGAGATAGATTATTCAAAAGTAAAATGAAGCTTTCATCAACTTTACGTGATCAGAAAGCAATCTGAGATAGCAATTTAGCAAGGTGGACTATTGTTCATGA
Organism: Dolichotis patagonum; assembly: GCA_004027295.1. NCBI lineage: Eukaryota > Metazoa > Chordata > Mammalia > Rodentia > Caviidae > Dolichotis > Dolichotis patagonum. Next base: position 10,993 of record PVJX010047362.1, read on the forward strand.
TAAAAAGGTAACTGCTTTCAAAAGCAGACCCAAGAGTCGAGAGAGTACCATGTGTAAGAAACCCTTAGAAAAACACCCCAAGGAAATGAAAATGTCTTTATGCAGGACTATACCTTGTTCACAGGTGGAGGAAAATAGCAATATGTGCCGGGCTGAATTTTGGCTTTGTGACAAAACAGTGATCACAGTATTTAGTCACACATTTTTCTCAATGTGGTTTGTGTGAGCTTTCAGTTGTGACTTTTCCATGCTTCCAACCAGAGGTGCAATCAACTTTCCACTACCTGACTGTGGACTGGTTTGAGCAGCACAGCTTCCCCAAAGTGAAAGTATGCAAGGTGGTCTGGGATACTTACAACACTGCCCTGCTCCTTGTAACACTGTCCTTAGAAGCCGGTCTGGCATGACGGGCCACACAAAGGAAGAAGAGGAGCTCCCCAGACAGCACAACACGCTTCAACGACTTCCGGTGTGCAAACAAGGTCATGTTCTCCTAACTGCTCGAGTAAGCCTGGCAGACACCGGGGGAGGAGGCACCCGCCCAGCTGAGTGACGCCATTTCCTGGCTGAATCATAGCGCACATTGGTGGGTGCAGAGAAACCAGTGACAGCCAATTGTGGAGGCAGAGAAAGAAGGTGGCCTATGTTTCGTGCCTATGTCAAAGCAGCACGTGCTGCGCACTGACGGATGCAGTTCCAAAGCTGTTTCACTGTTTTCATATAACGATCTCTGCCCTAGTGCTGGACACGTAGGCACTGGATGACGTCAGTCCCCTGCTATGATTCTCTCAGGGTGCAGGACTTAGCCATTTTATTTATTTTCTGTGATACTGGGAGTTCAACCTAAGGTCTTAATATTAACCTACATCCCCAGCCCTTTTTGAAAATTTAATTTTACTTGCTTGTTTTGAGGAAGAG
>PVJX010047363.1:0-11909 GCA_004027295.1 Dolichotis patagonum
GAAACCAAAGATAGACTATCAAAAATTGAACACAGGCTTGCAATGTGGGGTCATGAAAGGGAAGATCTCTTAAAAATAACAAGGGAGCAGGCAGTAAAGATACAAAGACTGGAAGATGACAAGAGGATCTATAACTTAAGAATAAAGCATGTGAATGAAGAAGCAGGAATCAAAACAGAGGAATTACAAAGGCTATTCATAGAAATCATTAAGGAAAACTTCCCAAGCATAGAAAAAAGAACTTATATGCAGAGGTATGAATCATACAGAACTCCAGCCACCTACAACCCAAACAGAGCTACACCCAGACACATAATAATCAAGATCCCAGAAATTCCATATAAGAACAGAATATTAAAAGCCATCAGAGAAAGGAAACAGATCACCTATAAAGGAAAACCCATCAAAATCACTGCAGACTTCTTGACACAGACCACCATCAGGTCAAGAAGAGCTTGGAGTGAAGTAATTCAAGCACTAAAGGAGAACAATCTCCAGCCCAGATTGTTGTATCCCAGATTCACTAAGATACCCAATCTGCAAAACTCTCTTTAGAAATTAATGGAGAAACAAGATGCTTCCATGACAAAGAGGAGCTAGGAGAATTTGTGACCACCAGTCCAACTCTACAAAAAATACTGAAGGACATTCTAGGGAGAGAGAACAAGAATACAAGCATTCAGAACAGTGGCAGAGAGGCCTCAGTGAACAGGGCAGATAGTGGAGTGGAACAGAAATATAGACAACCAATGGCAGAAAAACAGAATAGCAGAAATAAGGCAGAGAAGATTGGCTGTAATCTCTAGTATGTATGGCCTTGAAATATTAACAGAGAGAAACACAGGCAGAGTAGATCAGGAGATAGGGTCCATTGAGATGCTCTATATAGGGAGGCAGTGGGACCCAAAGCAAGCAGTGAACCCTATGGGAGTGAAAGGGGAGGAATGTCTAAGAAAAAGGGAGGCAGAGGATATTGTTAATTGGGTAACAAGATTTAAAATTTACATTATTCTCACCACTCTGCTTAGATGGATTACATGCTGTTCAATTTTGTCTACTTACACTAGACTTGAGGACATGGTCAGCTATCCCAAAAATATGAGGACATATTATGGTAATCATCCCTAATTTCCTATCAGCTTAACCTGAAGCCCTTTATAACTTATACTGTCTTATTATGACTGACCTTATTTGAATCTGGTTTGTTACATTGCTACTCTGTATTGACTGATTTTATTTAAATCTGTTATGATTGATAGCATCAAGTCTAAGAGTATAGGCAACCACTGAAGATGACAAGATTCACTAAGATACCCACTCTGGTTTGATTATTACTTGCTTTTGAAGTCTTATAATGTCTCCAATGCTTCATTTTTATTAATGTTGTTATATACTGCTGAGACATCATGGTAACCATTGTAGATCACCTAGTATTGTGGTTTTATGTGACTTTTTTGCCTCATGCTTTTCTAGGAATTGTTTTGTTTTATCTTGTGTTGTTCTGTTTTTCCCTCTAATACAGAAAGCATAGATACACATTTAGAGACTCATGCATGTGTAGAGCTTATAAACAGTTCACGAGAACCAACTATATAACACATGTTGCAATGAACAGCTACTTTGAAGAAAAAGAGACACTACAATACCCAGTGCTGATTCCATAATGTCATGATGTGAAATCCAGCAAAACTATCACTTTTTGTTCAAAATTATTTTAGCTTGCTTTGTCTTATTTAAGTGCAACACACATGAAGGTATGTCCAGCTGTTTTGAAGAGAATGAGAGATACTATGAAGCCATTCTTGGCTTCCCTAATGTCTGGTCTTGAAGACCTGCAATGCCCTCCTCGTCCTGCTCAGATCAATTCCATACTATGTTATTTCATGTGAATTCCCTGTATGTGACAATATGGACAACTATTTGGAAGAAAACAAGAGTCAGTATGATAGAGAGTGAATATCTCTGATTGTCTAGTTTTGAAATTTATATTTCTTACATTGCTTTCTTGTGATCCACTTTGTTCTGTTTTGTTGTGTTTAATTTTACCTTTTTGATATAATTGCATGTATATTTGAGTGGGTAAGATGGATGACCATATTGCTGTTTTTGTCAGATCGTGGAGCAGAACTGTTAACAGTCTCACTGTTTGAATGTCTACTTTACATGTTTTAACTTTGTAATTTGAACAAGAAGTCAGTATGTAATATGCCAAGTAATAATTTCTTAGGATTTTTTGTTGTTGTTCTTTTCCTTTTTTCCTTGGAATTATGTATTGTTGCTACCCTTTATTCTGTTTTGTTTGTTTTGTTTTTTTCTCTTTAAATAAATTTTAAAAAAATAATTTTCATGTGTTCATGAAGTCTTTGTGGATTCTTTTGCCATGGATTGCCAATTTTACTGCAGTGTCATCTGATGGTTTTCATGGGATAATTTCAATTCCTCTGCATTTACTTAAGCATGTTCTATGAGCAGTATATGGTTTATTTTGGCCAACGTTGCCTGTTCAGCTGAGAAGGATATGTATTCTGATGTTGTGGGGTAGAATACTCCATCGACATCTACTAAGTTCATTTGTTCAAAACTTTGATTTGTTCTAATATTGCATTATTGATTTTTCATCTAGTTTGTCTTTTTGTGACAGTGGGGTATTGAGGTCTCCCAATACAATTGTATGAGGCCTTATTTGATTTTTCATGTCTGTTAGTAATTGTTTTGCATATTTGAGTGCCCTGGTATCTGCTGCATATATATTTATTCTTCTTGTTTCTTCCTCTTGTGTTTTTCCAATTATGAAGATGTAGTGACCTTCACTGTTTTCCTTAATCAGTCTTGGCTTGAAATTCACTTTGTCTGAAAATAGAATAGCTACCCTTGCTTTTTTATGGGTGCCTGTCACATGGAGTATTGTTTTCCATCCTTTGACTTTTGGTCTATGAATTTCTTTTTGAATTAAATGTGTTTCTTTTATAAAGCAGCGTATTGTTGGATTTTGTTTCTTGATCCATTCTGCCAGTCTGTGTCTTTTGATTGGTGAATTGAGACCATTCACATTGATGGTTATAACTGATATGTACTGACTTAACCTTGTCCTGTTATTTTCCTGTTGTTGCCTTTCCCCTTTTCTCCTCCTCTATTTGTATGCCTTCTCTGCTGGATTCCCTCTGTTTGGGGTTCATAGAGATGTAGTCCTTATTATTTCTTTCTAGAGTGTCCTTCAAAGCATTTTGGAGTGGTGGTTTAGTGATCATAAATTTCCTCAGATGTTCTTTGTCATGGAAGTATCTTATTTCTCCTTCTATTTTGAATGATAAGTTTTTGGGGTTATATCTATCTGAGTTTAAAGTTGTTTTCTTTTAGAACTTGGGGTTCTCCCTCCAAGCTGGCCTTGACTTGAGAACTTGTGCAGAGAAGTCAATTGCAATTCTGATGGACTTTTCATTCCAGGTGATTTGTTTCTTTTGACTAACAGTTTTTAGGATTTCATTCATGTGTTCAATTTCTGGAATCTTGACTACAATGTGCCTGGCTATAGACAGTTTTTTGAACATTGCTAATTGGAGTTTTATATGCTTCATTTATCTGTGTCAAATTCTTTTTCTCTGTCAGGAAAGTTTTCTGTCATGATGTCTGTGGACATTTTTTAATGTCACTTGTGGTATCTTGCATTTTCATGGACTCCAAGCATTCTTGCTTTTTCGTTGACTCTAAGACATCAGAATTTATTGTTCTTTGTCTCATCTAGCAGCTGCTGAATTAATTTCTCATGGTCCCTCCTATTTTTGAGAAATCTTTCTTTTCCTTTTAGTTAGCTAAAAGCCTTTCTTCAATGTCTGACATCCTGTCCTGACATTGGCCTAATCTGCTACGAATTCTTTTAATGAATTTTTATTCTCCTGGATATCCACTTGAATCTGCTTGATGGATTCCATTCTTTCCTATGAAGAGCTTCCATAATTTTCTTAATCTCACTTATTTTAGTTGTCTGTGCCTGATCTAATGTCACTAAGCATTTTGATGATCTCTGTAGTTATTTGAGAGATTATTTTTGATTTCACTCATTGCAGAGCCTCATTGCATTGTTTTGTTTTCATCACTTCAGAGAAGTCTGGGGTGGGGGACTTTCAGATTGTCATTGATGTCTGGATTTACCTTTGGTGAACTGTATGTCTGGGATTGCATTTTGTTTAAGCATCTTCTCATTCTCTTTTGTCTCTTTGGTTAGTTTAATTTCCGGGTTGATACTTCTAAGTTACCTGTGCTGAGCTACTTTATTATTAGTGTTTAAGACCCTCACATGATGACTACTTCTCTGAGGTATCTTCCAGATGTAGCTGATTTTTGGATTAGGAGTCTATTTGAAGATCTTCCTTCTTCAATTTTTTTTTTGGTATTGTTATGGAACTCATGACCACATGCTTGCAAGGCAGGCACTTATGCCACTGAGCTAAATTCCCCACCCTTCCCTCCTCAGTTTGTTGGAGATGAGAAGTTGTTGCTTGTTTGGCCTAAACCGTGGGTGGCTCTTTGGCACTATGCCACATAATTTTCTGTGACTCTTAGTCAGTCTCAGTCATGGAATACTAGGATGAACAGCTGTTCGGAACAATTGTGCCAATTTTAGCTATAGTGGTACCAGTAACATCAAACACAGAGTAGAAAAGGACAAACCGAGCTAACCCTTAATTTGAAACTTTTAACCATATGAACTAGACTTGTGGTTATATCACAAAATATAAAACAAAGCAGAGACTTATATGCAATACATAAGTCCTTAATGTGTCAGTTTTGCCCCTGACTGTTAACATTAATACAGGTCAAGGAGAAAATAGAAAAGTGGAAGGTGAAAAAAAGATTAGAAGTAAAGTGGGAGGACAAAGGGAGATGGTGCCAACTTGAGGAAACTGGTACAGAAGACTGAAGGAAAAGAGAGATGGAAGAGATAAGAAGAACAGAACAGAAACACACCCACAAAGAGGTTAGCAACCACTTTCACACTCATAAAGACAATGAATGAGAAAGAGAAAATGAACAAAAATGAAAACAAACAGTCCACTTTTAAGATTTTCTCGGGTATCACAACTAGACAACCTGTGGAGACAGATTCCTGAATCTTGCTGACCTATCCTGGTAAGCCAGCAGTAGCTTTTTGGTGGGGTAGTGGATAATCTCAGCAGGGCTTCCCTGAGACCAGACTCACTGTGCTTGCCACAGTCCAAGCAATTTCCACGAATCTGACCCCAGCTGAGAGCTGCTATGTCAAAGCTTCCAGTAGTTCTGGGTTACAAGCTCAGCTGACCTTTGTCCCAAAGGGCTCCTGGCTAATCACTCTCTAACCAGGGAACACTAAGTGCACTCCACTCACCTCCAGCTGGTGTAGCTCTGCATGTCTGCTGCTCCCTTCACTGCTGTATCTCTCTGCAGGAGCCTCCAGAGTTGCCAACCATCACCATCATCCATCCCAGTGTGTCCGCAATTTCAGTCATATCCTCTTTCACAGTGAGCCCCATCCCAGGGAGAAGGAACCACTGGAAACCTCCTTGTTTATTGAAGTTTTTCCCTTGACTCTCTCTGTGGGCATCAATTCACACATCAGATTCTTCCTGGGTCAAAGTGGCCCACTTCCCTCCTTCTTGTCTTCCTCACAATGCTGTATTCCAGGGTCTGGAGAGTGACTCTCAGAGAGGCTGTTTTCTCTGCTGCTTACTGCTCCAACACCTTTGTGGAAGTCCGCCAGCACTGTTTTTGTATTTGACATATTGAGAGACTATCATAAAATAATTCTACGAATTATATGTCCTGTATTGTTTTCCTTGTAAACCTTGACTACAACAATGGGCCTCAACCCAGCCTTGTTTCTGGACAGCCCTGGACTCCTGCAATGACTACCCCTTCTTTCCTGCTTCTTTTACCTTTGGAAAGGCTTCATCCTGTCTCAGGGACCCTTGAGGTACCCACGCAGCCCTCCCTCATTTTAAGAAACAGCCCTTTGTTTAAGACAAACTTAAACACAAGAAGGTGAGAGTTGGCCGTACTTGCAACAGGAGCCAGAAACACCATGGAAGAAACACTGATGGAACCTGGAGATGCACGGTGAAGCAGGTGGCTGGCAAGCTTGAAGGCCTCTCTAGTGAGACGCAGTGGCAGAGGGGAGCAGCAGACTGGAGAACTTCACTGGCTGGTGGTGAGTGTGGGGCATTCAGTCTTCCCACTGGAGTGGGTGATTGGCCCTGGGCCATTTTGGAGTGGGGCAGGATAAACCTGGAACCAGAACTGCACCCGGCTTCATTCAGCCACTCCCAGCTCAGAGCACACTGGTGGGAATTGCTTGAACTGAGTTGCACCCTTGTGCACAGTCCAACATTCACTGCTGAGGTTTCCCTTTAAAGCTATCCCCAACCAACCATGCCCACCCAATGCATACTAACTGGTGTGGACTCCCTGCAGTTAAACAGCTAGGAAGGGAGGTGCCAGCCTGCCCCACCCCTGCTTGCACCCCCGTAGCCAACAGCAAGCTGCTGGGAAAAGCAGCAAACAGCAGAAATCCCTAGCCAGCACACTTCACAGTAATTTTAACCAAACAGGAAGTGCCAGGGACCCAACTACCCACTTGTCTGGAAGAAACCAGGAAGATGACAAGAGGAAGAAGCAAAAAGCAGTCTCTGGCCTCCAACCCAAGCAGTACTGGTCCAGGAGATGTAAACATGGAAGAGATTGGGAGTTGCACACCTGAAGTTTCTGAAGCAACAGCAACTGAAATAAAGAAACAACTTCATGAGGCTAGAAAAGAACTTAGAACAAAAATACTATTACAGGTAAAAGAGAAATGAGAAACACAGTGAAAGAATTTCTAAGCCCCTCTAAAGACACAGATGGAAGAACAGAGGTGCATAGGAAAAGAAGGGAAACCTTTGATAAAGAATATAAAAAAAATTTAGAACACATGAACCAGATTCAAAAAGATTACCAGGAAATTAAAAACTCCATTGAAAGCTGGGAAAACTGCTTGAAAGAAACTAAAGAAAGACTATCAAACCTTGAAGACAGGTCTGCATTTTGTGACCGTGAAAGGAAAACTCTCTTAAAAATAACAAGGGACCAGGAAATAACAATAAAAAGGCTAGAAGATGACAAGAGGATCTATAACTTAATAATAAATAATGTGAGTGAAGAAGCAGGAGTAAACACAAATGAAATACAAGGGCTATTTACAGACATAATTAAAGAAAACTTCCCAAGCATAGGAAAAGGAAATGATATCCAAGTAAGTGAGGCCTACAGAACTCCAGCCAGCTACAACCAAAATAGATCTCCACCCAGGCATATAATAATCAAGATCCCAGAAATTCAACACAAAAACAGAAAATTAAAAGCTGTCAGAAAGAAGAAACTGATCACCTATAAAGGAAAACCTATCAGAATCATGACAGACATCTTGACACAAACCATCAAATCAAGAAGAGCTTGAAGTATTACAAGTCCTGAAAGAAAATAACCCCCAACACAAATTGATGTGTACTGCAAAACTATCTCTCAAACTGAATAGAGAAACAAGATGCTTCCATGACAAAGAAGAACTGGGAGAGTTCATGACCACCAAACGAACCTTACAAAAACTACAGAATTAAAAAAAAATACAGAAGGACATTATTGAGAGAGAGAAAAAAAAGACCATGGTTTCAGGAACAGTGGAAGAGGGGGCTCACTGAACAGGGCAGACAGTGGAATGGAGGGTAAAAGTAGACAAGCAATGGTAGAAAAATAGCATGAAAGACATGAGGCAGAGAAGGTTGGCCATAATCACTAATATAGATGGCCTCAATTCATCAATAATAAGAAACACAGTCAGAGTGTATCAAGAGATAGGGTCCATCAATATGCTTTATATAAGAAATACATTTAACCCAAAAGGAGGTTTATAGATTGAAAGTCAAAGATGAGAAAACAATACTCTATGTGACAGGGAACCAGAAACAAAGTTGAGGTAGCTTACCCATCAGCTGTAGATAGGTTAGAGAGCCATGACACTTTTATACAATGGAGAACTACTCAGCTATAAAGAAAGAACACCTCGAGGCTCTTGTAGACAAGTGCATACAACTTGAGACCATTCTCAGGGGTAAAATGGTTCAGAATCACTTAGGTGAATAGAGGGTTGCCTCCCTAATATATAAACTAAAAGAGTTAGGGGGATCCAAAATGTTCAATACATTCCGTGAAAATGAAAGGGGAGCAATTGTATAAAAAGGGAAGGCAGTGGCCATTGTTAATGTAGTATCACAATTTGAAACCTATATTGTTTTCACTGTTCTATTTAGTTTGGTTTTATTGCTTCAGTTTGTTTACTTCTATTAGATTTGATGGCATGGACAGCTATTCCAAAGATAGCAGGATATATTGTGGTAACCGTATTTGATTTCCTATTAGCTTGATTTAAAGCCCTGTATTGCTTTCACTATTTTGTTTTCACTGATTTTATTCTATTCTGTTTTGCTTGATAGTATCAAGTCTGATGGTACAGGCTACTTTGAAGACAATAAGATACACTATGATCCCTATTCTGGTTGGACTATTATCTTCTTTTGAAGTCCCATAATTTCTCCAGTGTTTTATTTTTCTTGGTTTTGTTCTGTACTGTTTTGTTCAATTTTATTATGCCTGATGATATGGTCAATTCTTGTGAAGATAACAAGAGTCATTATGGTAGCCATTATTGATCTCTGTATATTTTGTTTTTAAGTCATGTACTATGTTGATCCTTTTTTGATTGACTCTATTTGGTTTTGTCTCATTTGGTGTTATTCTCTTCAAAAATAATAAAATAAAATATAAAATAAAATAAAATAAAATAAAACAAAGATGAAGGCTGTCCTGAAAAGCACCACAGCCGTCCTCAGTGACATGGATGCCCTGAGCTCCTCTGACGATAAGCACAGTCAAGTACATGCCAGGAAGCCAGCGTGATGAGTTCATCCTGGAGACCAAGCTGCACACATCTTCCCCTCCAGAGCCAGGAAGTAATGCTTGATGTAAGGACCAGAGCTTCTCCAAGAGAACCAATGGCTCAAAGAGCAACACATAGGAGAATCCATAATGCCTCAATGCCTCCCTTCTCCTTCTCCACCTCTCTATTTATGTTGGCAAGTTTCCTCAGGTGGAATATCTATGCTCAGCACCATGCTGATTTAATTCCACTGGTGTAAAGTTAACCACCAGTTTTTAATCTATAACAATCACCAACCACTGCAAGATCACTCTCATCATCCATATTTTAGCACTGAGAAAACCCAGGCACAGAGTTGGATAGCAATGCTGACCAAAGGTTCCAGTTCTTAGACACCACAGGGTAAGAATCAGAGTCTCTGTTTTTTGAATTCTGTCAACACTGGGACCGCAGGGTCAGCTGAGTAGTGCATGATAATTTTGTCAGTTCAGTCCTTGCAAGTGGGCATGGTAGTGTCACAGCATTCCAACAACAGAGGCAGAGCTTTCAGGAACCTCCAAGGCATCCTGAACAACTTCAGAGAGCATAGAGACAGAGAGGCCCCAGGAAGCAACCCCAAGTGGCCCAAAGCTCCACTACTACTCTGCACATGGATTCTCACCCAGGGAGATGTATGCTGTGAAGAGCACTGGTCCTGATTCTAGAGGGACGCATGCTGTTCAACAAAGGTTAACAGCCTCCTCCCTGCTACCTTGGCACTTCTGTCTATGCATCTTACTCAGCAAGGAGCAGGGGAACTGAGAGGTCTTAAGAAGGAGAAACCACAGAACAAAGCTAAGAGTGAGGGCTGGACTGTGAAGAAGTGGGTAGCTGCGGAAGACTCAGGGAGCCTGAGCCTGTGTGGATGCCTTTCTTGGGCACTACGGTGGCCTCCATGAGTGGGGCAGTGGGTCTTTCATTACTGTGCCCTCATTTTCCATGATTAGTCACACCTGGCCATGAAGTGGCATGTCACTGGACCAAGAGTGGCTCCTACGGTGCCACACAGCAAAACCCAACCAATGAAGAAATACATGACCAATTACGTTTTTAGGTCACAGCCTGCTTCCCCATGTGGATGGGCCATCTGGAAGCCAGAACTCAGATGAGAATGTCCGCCTCTTGTGGACCCTGTTCCCCCTTCTAGACATTTCCTGCTTGTACACTCTGTGGTCAGAAGCCCCACATCCCTCTACCTGCCCTGGCCAAGCCTGTTTTGAACCTCAAAGCATTTACCAGCATTGAGCTCTTTTTTCCCTGAAACTATGATGGCTTAGGGATGAAAAAGACTGAGGGCTCTGCTGCCGGTCCTGGGCCCCCACACTTGCCCTCTGCCTCTCCTCCAGCTTTTGTCCAGACTGCGTGGCTATTGGGATGAGGCCATGGACACCAGATTGGGTCCTATTTCCGCATGCTTAGCATGGCAAGGGAGCCAGGTTGCAGCCCATGCTCGGTGTTAGCTCTTACCATTAGGACTCCTGGCAGGCTCGGCCCTCATCATGGTTAGCTGGGCGCCTCCCAGTATCCACCCTCACTCCCTGCTCAGGCAGAAAAGAAATGTGGCTCAAGCATCCAACTCCTCTTATCAGACTCTAGGGAGGGACTGTGTGGGAATCCTTCTGGGTCAGAGCTTCCCCCTCTGCTCAAGGACACAAGACAAACCTCCGCTTATCTGGAAATGAGGATTGTCGCCTTCTCCTTACCACCAGGTCTCAGCAGCTGCCCTGCAGTCTGGTGACCCACTGGTCTGACAGGGAGCCTGCATGGAACCCTCAGATCCCACCCAGCCAGGGCTTCAGCAGGAAGGAAACTCTCTTACTGCACAAGATGCTGCCTGAGGGTGGAGAGAAGGAAGTGAGCACGGAGGCCTGGGTGCCAGAAGCAGCAGCTCTTCTCACAGCTGGGCTCCTGTGATCCTCACAGAACCCCTCAGAGTGGGGCTGTCACCAGGCTGCCTTCTAGAGGGAAAGTGAAGGAGAGAGACATGGGTGATCCATGAAGAAAAAGTTTCCTCAGCATCACTGAGGAGGGAAAGGAAGACTTTACTCAAAGGAGACATGGAGGGCACATCTAGAGTGGAGGACAGAGATGAGTTCACTGCAAATCCTGCACAGATGGGTGGGGATTTATAGTCATGGAGCAGGGCAGGGCCAGTGGTGGCAAAGTACTAATGGCAAACTGGGGGCTAATGTTCTGGCCAAGTAACCTAAAAGCTTCTTGCTGAGGACAGCTGGGGACTTCCACACCAGCTGAAGGCTGTAGAAACATAGATGACACAATCAGACACCAAGGGTCATGGAGTCAGGGTGAACTGACTGGGCAGGGCCCTGGCTGAAGCAGGTCAGTGGGACACAAAAGCAGATGCCCCAGTCAGGTCCCCCTGGGGAGAGCGCCCAGAGGCGTACAGCAGACCTCGATGGGGGAGGGCATCTCCCTCAGCAGCAGGGATGGAGAGGGGTCTCTCAGAGCTGCGTCCGGGGTGAGGCTGGCTGGAAGGTGGCCCTTCTCACCTCAGGAGCATGTTCCCCTGGGATGTGGGGAAAATGCTGTTTCTGGTCCTGAGAAGGGCTGTTCCCTTGGAACCTCTGGGAGCGCTCTGCAGGCAGCGTGGGTGCCATGAGGCCCAAGTCAGACAGTGAGATCCCTGACATTTTGCTAAGCACTGTGCCCCTTCTCTTCCTGCCCCTCCCCGCCTGTAACGGTTCCCTGAGGTGAGGCCCTGGCAGCTGCTGGGTGTCACCGGAACACGAGTTAGCCCACAGCCAACTTCCTGTGCCACAGCAGATGTTGCAGGGCCCACTCCAGAGGTGGGAAGTTGGCACAGAGTTGGGCAATGCTGGTTACCATGGTTCCACTCCATGTAGAGGGGGGATGAGTCACAGCTGTCCTCTGGTGGTGACAGAGCAGCTCCAGCCTGAAGGTCTATGGT
>PVJX010047364.1:0-11922 GCA_004027295.1 Dolichotis patagonum
AAAAAAAAAAAAAAAAAGAAAAGAAAACCAGGTTAGAACACCACCCTGAGCAAGGACCTAGGCTAGAACAAGTTAGCAAAGTGCTCTGTACTGCAGAGCATCACTGGTACCCTCACGGACAACATCACAGATCTCGCGTGAAACTGAACGCTTCCAAAGACAGATGAGACTGAGGTTCTTCAAAGAATCAGAACGTGTCTTGTTTGTCACTTGAGAAAGAACATTCTAATATTCTGTATATGCTGGGGATTTAGCTCAGTGGCTTTGCAAGGCGTGAGGTCATGAGTTAGATCCCCAGTACCAAAAAAAAAAAAAAAATTCTGTATAGTAAAATAATGTCTTTTTCTTAAAAAAAAAAAAAAAAAAAATCTTGAAAGCATCCAAACAGAAAAAACACAATCCGTCCAGGAAAGCAAATATAAGAGTGACAGCTGATTTCTCATTAGAAACAATGCAAGCACAGCGGGCAGCAGAGGGAGAAAAAGACACTTCCAGATACGTTACAGCTACAAGAGCTCACCATCAGCAGACCTGCACTCCAGCAAGTCCTAAAGGAGCCCTGCGGCCAGTGCTGATGCCAGATAGGGATCTGGAGCTGCACTGTGGAGGGAGAACACGCGAACAGGAACTCTGGGTAAATGCAGGAGTCCTGCACACATTAGTCCAACCTCTTTAACAGATATAAAGATAATGAGTTGTGGCATTTATAACATGGAACAAAAACAGAATACTGTTGTAATGCAGTGGGTTTTTTTTTATGAGTCTGCCTTTCCAGTGAATGGCACTCTACATGAAATGATATTGCTTGAAGGTAAACTGTAATAAAGATGCATTCTAGGAAAGCTAAACAAAATTAAATGATAAAGAATTTTACCAAAAAAGTCAAGAAAGGAGATACAATGGAATCATAAAACGTTTAGAACTGATTCAAAACAAAGAGGAGGAGGAAAGGGAAACAAAGTACAGATGGGACAAACAAAAAAATCAGCATCGTGGTAGATTCTTATGTTTTAAATGTGATGCTGGGGACTGAACCCAGGGCCTTGGAAATGCTAAGCATATGCTTTACCACTGAGCTACATCTTAGCCCAGGTGGTAGATTTTAGCCCAAGTATATCAATAATCACATGACAAGTGCCCAATCAGAAGGCAGAAATTTTCTAATTGAATAAAAAAGTGAGATCCAACTACATATTACCTACAATAAGCCTACGATAAGTATACAGATTCCCATGAGGAGTAAAGAGAAAGGGGGAAAAACCCCACACCACTGACGTTAGTTAAAAGTGGACTGACAAAGTAGATTACAGGCACACGACGTGACTTGAGGTGGACAGAGTCATCTTAATATGAAATCGTACCATATGAGTTTAAGAGCTGAGTAAAGCATGTGCAAGCCAGAACTACAAAACAAAGACCAACCACGTGGGAGACACACTATGCTCTGGGACTGAAAACCTCCGGCCATGTAGATGCCCAGTTTCTCCAAATCTACATATTTAATTTCACACCAATCAAAAGCCCTGAAAGATATTTGAGTAGATAATGACAAATTGATTTTAAAATGGTAAGTGGAAAGGTAAAGTAACTAGAATAGCCAAAATGCTTTTGACTATTGGAAGGTTAACACAACCTGATCTCAAAATTTATCTTACAGAGACAATAATGAAGACAGCATGGTATTGGCAAAGAGTCCCTAGACTAATGGAAAAGAATATTACACAGCCCAGAAATGCCTCACTGGTAAGGTCAGCTGTGCAAAGGGTGTTCAATGCAGATGGGTCAGTCTCTTCAATATACAGGACTCTTGGACACCTACATGCCAAAACAGGAACTTGAGTCAAAATGTGTCACAGATAAAATGCGGTTTGATCAAACTATAGTGAAAGTCTTCAGTTGTACTGCGATAGCTGCCTCTGCATCCTGAATCAGTTTGAAATGTTTCCCTTTCATGGTCCTGTTGACTTTGGGGAGGAGCCAGCAGCTGCAGTGCCGGATCCAGGGAACGAGGTGGCTGAGGACACACAGTGATATTCTTCCGAGTCTGCCTTCTGTTGGATGGTGCTTAGCAGCAGTATCTGAGGCACTTTTGATCACACCTCATAAAGACACTCAGGAAAGAGGACTTTCAGAACTGCTTCGGAAAGTGACAAGAACAATGGGATAAATGTGTTGAGGTGACAGGGAATATTTTGAAGGAGATTAATGGCAACATGTCTTTTACCGTAATAATTTTTTTTTTTTTTTTTTTTTTTGGTGCCAGGGATCAAACTCATGACCTAGAGTTTGCCAAGCAGGTACTTATGCTGTTGAGCTAAACCCCTGACCCCTAATAATTTTTAAAAA
Organism: Dolichotis patagonum; assembly: GCA_004027295.1. Taxonomy (NCBI): domain Eukaryota; kingdom Metazoa; phylum Chordata; class Mammalia; order Rodentia; family Caviidae; genus Dolichotis; species Dolichotis patagonum. The sequence continues at coordinate 2,347 of PVJX010047364.1, forward strand.
TTGAAACAATCACTGTATATTTTGCTCAAACCATGTCTGTGTTTACCCAGGTTAAATAAAAAGCTGTGTCTAAAACTTGTACAGTAATATTTACAACAGGTTTATTGTCAGAAACTGGGGAATGGATAAGCAAATGGGGTGCTTCCATACAATGAGGTAGTACTGAGTAATGACAAAGACAACACTCCTGACATGTCCCACTGCATGGGTGCAGGTAACCCCCACTGAGAGAGCCTAGACCCCACAGGCCACAAAGTACGTGTGTGTGGCATTCTGGGACAGACAGATCGACAGGTACAGGAAATAGATTAGACAGCACCGGAGGTCACAGGACAGGGAAGGGGCTAACACATGGGGCAGCAGAACATATCTTACTGTCGGTGGTAGTTACACGACTACGTGGTTTATTAAGCACAGGTCAATGAAAAGAGCAAAATCTGTTACCTACAAGTTAAAAAGCCACGGAAAGATACTCTCTAGGCTAGAAATTCCCAAAACTTCTCTGTTAACAATGCGCACATTTTAGCAATCTCACTGCTCCAAGACCAGAAGGAATACCTGACAACACTGGAGCTAACAAGACCCAGCTTTACTGAGACACAGGTGACACCCTATGCATGGTGCATGTTTGACATGTGGAACTGGACACAACGAGACATGCACACACCTGTGAAACCACCACATGATCAGACAATGAATTCACTCATCATGCCCAAGTTTCTTTTTGTAAAAATGGGGATTAAAGCCAGGGTCTCACACGGGATGCTAAGCAGTACTCTGTCACTGAGCTACCTTCCCGGCCCTTTCTAATTTTGAGACAAGGTCTCACTAAGTTGCCCAGGCTGGCCTCAAACTTGTGATCCTCTTGCCTCAGCCTCCTGAGTAGCTGGGATTACAGTCCTGTGCCACTGTGCATGGCCCTAAAAGTTTCTAAAAGCCTTTTGAAAAAAGTAATACATATAAATTGACTGATGGGAATTGGGGATGGGTAGAATTGGGGAGGAATGAAGAAAGGAAAAAGATTAACTTGTTCTTTCTGTGTTTTTATATTTATGTCATTTGTTATAAAATGAGCATGTATTTATTTTGTAATTTTAAAAATGTCAAAAAGAAATCTCAAAAAGTCATAAGAACAAATCTTAGAGATCACTGATATTTAGAGTAGAAAAATATTCTCTGGATTTCAAAAATTATTTTAGTGTTTAATTTGCTTTTAGTTTGTCATTGATGCTCTCTTCTTTAACCCATGTTATTTATAACTTTGGCCAAACAAAAACAACTAAGCCAAAAGAGGAACACATAATTTAGACCACTTAAAATAAATCTGTAGACTCTGTGAAGCTCCATTAGTACTATACTATCCTTTTTAATTCCAAACATTCTTTTCTGTCTCATTTCCAAACTATCACAACTGTTGTAACAAGTAATACTGGACTAGAGACAGGTGGAAGATGCCCAACATCAATTCTGAAGTTAGTATAAGACAGTCACCTGGGACCGCCAGCACACCCTAGGGAGACACTGATGCCCACACACTGTAGAGGTCCATGGGCAGCTGTCTACAGCGCAAGGACCCCACATGGACAAACCCACTTTCCCTGCCCAGCATGAGACACACAGCCATCACTGGCACGTAGACAACCCGCTTCAAGAGAGTTCTTGCTTTTTTGAGAAAAAAACATACATGATCACAATTTAAAAAATTTTAAGACAATACAAATATATAGTACAATAGCAAATTTTATGCGACTGTACTATCCAAAGGCAGCCACTATTAACTGTTTGTATCCTTTCCCTCCAGAGTTACTATTTATTAGCCAAGGGCTTCACATATGCGACAAGCACTCTACCATGAGCTACTCCAGCCCTGCCTTACTTTCATGATGTATTTATAAAACGGAGTCAATAAGTCAATTCCTGGTAAATTATGCTGCAGAGTTGTGGCTGTGTAACTGTGCTAGGCACAAGACTTCCTGACTTGCTTATTTCCCTTCCACATTTGATTTTACTTTTGTAAACTTATCTTTATGCTATAAACAGAGTCACCTTCAGATCACAGCTGTCGGCGCCCTGTTGAGCCCACCAAACCCGGCCTTCACTGCCCTCCTCCCAGCATGCTGTCCCTCAGCGAGCGCCCCACCCTGGGCTCCAGCCTCCAGATCTATCCCAGGGGGCAGGGTGGGCTGGCGGGGCTGAGGCTGCACTGCAGCACCCGGGGCCCTGCTGCTGGAACCCAGCAAGTGTGTGATGGTGTTTCCTGGGTGATCGCATGTGCAGAGCTGCTGGTTTTCCATTTAGTGGCCCACCATAGTTAGCTGATCAATTGTACAAATTAGTGGGCGCAGTTTTACTTTTATTACTTTGAATTTCTTAAGTATACTGTTACTTGGCTTTGTGATCAGTATTTTGACTACTGGAAAAATAGTCCATCCCTCAGAAACAGATTCACTAGATAATTCAATTGAAAAAACCAGATGGTGGTTATATTTAAAATCTGACTGAAATGAAGAGACACTGGTGCTGACGTAATTCCTGCCCCAGAACCCTAAGGCCGAGAGCCCCACCCCCAGCTCCCGTGCTTTCTCAGCGGTGCCTCCCTGAAGCTAAGCTCTTTATCTGGAAAGGAAAAGGGCCACACAAGGCGACCCAGAGTAGGGCTCTAATGACATCTAGGGCTAACATCTATGGTCCACAAAAACACACGGCACAAGGGAAAAGCTTTCCGCATCACTGGTTGTCAGGAAAATGCAAATCAAAACCACCAAGAGAGCACTTCACACCTACGAGGACAGCTCAAACCAAAAGAGGTTAAGTGTTTGAGACATGGCGAGCCTGGGACCTCCAGATTCCGCTGATAGAGACAGAAAATGGTGCAGCTGCTTAAAAAAAAGGCCTGGGTGTCTTTTGAACTGTCACACTCATGGAGTTAACCGTGACACCACAGGAAATGAAAACATGTTCACACAAGAGCTTGCATGTGAACATTCACAACAGCACTGTGCATAGCAGCCCAAGTCCGGAGTAACCCAAGGGTCCTCCAACAAATGAGTAAAGTGTGGATTATCAATAAGAAAGGGCACTACCGATAATGGAGTCACTTGGCAAAAACAAAAACTCCATGGATCGAAGTGTCCTGAGCAGGCGATCTGTGGAGACAGGAAGTGGACCAGTGGCCGCTCAGGCAGCAGCGACTGGTAGCGTGACACCTTCCCTGGGGGATAACAGTGCTCTAAACTGGAGGCCACGATGCAGCATACTTATATTCACACTAAAACCCACTGAACTACACATTTCAAGTGGATGGATTTTAAGATATGGGAACAATGTCTCAGCAAATTAGTTAAAAACATACAGCTGTCCACTCTTAGCACATTTAAAAGTGGCAGTTAGGCAACATCTCTAGAGCTTTGGATTCTTCAAAGTAAGCAGAAATTAATATCTAAGAACACTATGACCAAAATACACACATGTACTGACAGGGAAGAAGAGCAGCAGGCACTGCCAGGGCGTGGCAGGCAGGGCTGCCGCTCCCCGTGCCCGTCGGCTCCTGCTCCTGCTCCTGCTGCTGCTGCGGAGCCCTCTCCCTGGCTGCTGTCCTCCTTCACTGGCCCTCTCATTGAGGATGTCTGCCTAAGACACAACAGCAAGGGATAAAACGAGGACCCGGTTTGCACACTGCATGAGTGAGGGGTGAGGGAAAGAAAGGCTGTGTTCTCTTCCGAGCACCACGTCAGGCACAGCAGGGAAGAGAGAAAACCAAGCGTCTCTCCGGGTGCCGCGATGACGATGGGCGATGGGCGATGGGCGATGGGTGATGGGAGAGCGTCTCACTCCCATGCACCACGGTCTGATCGGGCTCTAGTGTTCTCTCGACCCTCTTCCTGCCCACACAGGACGAGGAGAAGGCTGTGCCCTGTGTGTGTGCCTCTGGCTCCTGGCCTCGGCTGCCTCCTTCGCACACGATGACGGTGTGGCACTGGCAGGCTGACCTTGCTTGGCTCCTGCGGGAGAAGCCAAGCTGGGCCAGGTGGGGCAGAGACTTGTTCACAGCTGTCTGCAGCGGGCAGAGTCCAGCCCACGGTGGGTACGCGTCAGCGTCTGGTCCATGACCCTGAGAGCCATATGGGCACCATGATGGCCTGGCTCCAACTCAGGGGCAGGGAACACAGCTGAGGGCAGGAGGATCTGGTTAGCAAGGGACAGTTCTAACAGGAAGGAGAGGGCCGGGGAAGGAAACAGCCTTGAGAGCACGCTGTGGTGGTGCAGAACACCCAGGGGATGGAGTCTGGCAGCCAGGAGCCTGCTTGATCGGGGCTGTGACCAGACCCAGTCCAGGCCACGGGGTGTCTCCTTGTTCTTCCCAGACACTTCCCTCTGTGGGTCAGGAGTGTGAATTAGACTGCTGGTTGCTAAGACTCCTTAACAACAGAGATCCTGCCAGGTATGGTGGTGCCCACTTGTAATCCCAGCACTTGGAGGCTGAGACAGGAGGATTGCTGTGAGTTCAAGGCTAGTCTGGACTACACAGTGAGACCTTTTCTCAAACAAAGCAAAACACAAAAAACTGAAAACAGAGATCTTCTATTCTTGTAATTCATATATTTATAAATTTATCATGTATCAAGAAATTAAAAAGTTTAGAAATTTAAGAAATTCAGCAGGGAGCCAGGATCCTTACTCTGTGAATGTCCTCAGCCTGTGCAAGAGGAACACCCAGGGGTGGTGTGGCTGCTACACTCTCCTGGGGGTGGGGTTCCCTGCTTACACTATAAGGGAGAAGAGGTTTGTCCTCCCTTGTTTTGCTCCGGCAGCTGCCTTGAAGTGTTGCTCCAGTGCTATGCCACCCTGTCTTGGAGCCAGCTGATTATGGTCTGAAACTTCTATAAACAGTGAGCTAAATAAACCTTTCCTTGCTTCATTTTGGGTGTTGGGTATTTTGTCCCAGTAATGACAGAAAAGTAACCAAGACAGGGGTGGCCCTTAGAGAGTTGAAATTAAGAAAAAAGGGGCCTCCCCCTTCCTTAATGTATATGAGAAGGTTTTGGGGATCTGCTCACAGCTCTGGCCATGCCTAGCACCAGTCTTCAGAGTCTGACCAGAACCCCACAAGACCTTCAAGGCGTCTACATGGAGCCATGGCAGTGTGAGGAATATCGCAGCTCAAAGCAGTCAAGTTCATCACAACTTCTCACACCAAAGGCTGAATGCAAAAAAGAAACTGTTTTTTCATCCTTTTTCCCAGAGCAAACAAGCTAAAGTATGTTTTTGTCAACATATCTAGTCAGTTCTGAAATACGCAGCTTTGGGAAAGAAATCAGTATCTTAAAGAGTTCAGTAAATCAAGAATACAGATCTGTAACAATGAATGCATAGGCAGTGACAACTCCCTAACAACAGGAGGAACTAATTTCAAAGGCAGATAGCAACCCCCGACAGAACAGAACAGGACAGGACACGGAAGTTTAGTGCCCAACTATCAGAGTTGTGGTTAGAGCAGCACATGAAATGTTCCAGGTGGTACAGTCTGGGGAACAACGATGGGATGAAGTAAGACACAAGGGCCTGGGACTGTGCTGCAGTAGAGGCCTCCGAGGACTGAGACCTGGGCTGGGTAAACGCATCGTTAAAGACTTGCTCGGCCAGCTGGGACGCAGCAGCCCGAGCCCAGCACCGGCAGATGGGCGCCTTCTCAGCTGATGGGCATGACCTGTTCTCACAGCTGCTTGTTCCATCAGTATTTTAACTATGCCCGGATCACTAGAATTTTCTTGCATGTGAATTCATGTGCTGACTTCTAATCTGCTTAAGAGTACGGGTGTACTGTTACATAGGTTTACCACAAACTCAGAATTTAACGAGAATAAAATAATAAAATATTACAATAAACATTCTAACAAATATCCTGTAAGGTGCTTGCTCATGTGAAGTTCCTATTATCTGGCCCCTAGGAGGCAACAGCTTCCTTGCACTGTTAGAACTGTAATCCAGGATGCATTACAAAGAATACTTCTCCATATTGCTGGGATCTGCCTGTTCGTGGGAAAGCTTCCCTAGTAGTGACCCTCAGGGGTCTGGGCTTGTCCTGCTGCCGTCAAGGGCTGGGGTGTCCGGGGAAGCTGTGCACACTTACCATGTGAACTACTTCTGGGTAGATGGGCTCCGTGATCACATTTCGGTTATGGGTGATGTACTCCACCATCTCACTTAGAGCGGCTCGCTTCACTTCCTTCCACTTGAGGTCACTCAGTGGGTCGGAAACGAAGTCGAAGAGGACACAACACTGACGTAACTTCTGGGTAAAAAGCTTCTCTTGATCTGCAGGAGGAACATCTGGAAGACAGAAAGCAAAGTAACAATGATTGCCAAAATGCTTAACCAAAGGCATCACAGAACACTTAAGTGTGTGTTTCTGTGTATTTTTGTGCAGTACTTGGACTGAGCCCACAGAGCACTGAACTACATCCCCAGCCTTCGTTAATTGTTTGAAATTTTGAGACAGGGTCTTCCTAAGTTGCCTAGACTGGCACTGACCTCTCCATCCTCCTTGTTTCCCCAGTGCTGGGATTACAGGTGTGTACCACCACCACTGTTTTTATTCCAAATTAACAGAGTTTAAGAAAAAAAGGATGGTAGGGGTGAATGAGGTCAAACATTCCTTAAATGGAAAGAAAAAAAAAATACCCAGTCACTGCTCAGATTACAGGGTTGGTAGAGTAAAGGGTGTTTTTTCACTCTTTTACACACATCTTTTTCACATCTTTTTCTTTTTCACTCTTTTTCACATCAAGAATACAGTTCAAAATAGACTCCTTCTTAACACATTCATTCAACAAACACTTCCTGAGCACCAGTGATCATGTGCTAGGCACAGTGCCGGGGTGAACAGTAAGCACAGTGAGCCAATGATACTGTTGGGGGCTGGGGTGAGGATGTGGGGACCCTTTAGAGCTTTCAATGATACATAATGGCCGGCTGTGGCTGGTGTCACAGGCTCGACATCACTGCTGTTGGCCACCCTGACAGCATGTGATGGCTGAGGACGTAGGATGGCGGACGTGGGCCAGCTCGGAAGGCAGACCTGGCTCTAGACGTGGCACAAGCGGTTGCCCACTCTGGCTTCCATCTGCAGATCGCCAACACCCAAGACCTCCAGAAAGTGACCGCTCCAGTGCTCACTGGTCTGCCATCAGCACAGGTCACACGTGGTGACAGTGTTCGTGATGGCAGCAACAATAACTATGGCCCAGGGAGTGCTCACCTGGGCCAGCCAGCAGAAAGACAGCACAGGTCACTGCGGGGCCAGCAAACAAGGGAGCCGGATTCGAACGACATTCTGTATGACTGCCCAGGATCCTGGGGAGTTTGGGCAACTTCTTTCTGCCCATATGAGCCTGACACAAGTAACATATCACACTGTAACATGTCAGAGATGTGCAAAATGTACTTCCACATGACTAATAAATGTTAGAATATCATTCAAAGAGCCATTCACACTGTAAAGTAGGGCACTGCATTTTAATGGAATAAAACGTACAGACAGATCATTGATCTGGTTTCAGATTCCACACTGAAGACTCCCTTAAGAAACTGATTATTTATTAAGTTTTGGTGCAATATCAAAGAAAACATCCATAATTCTCTGGAAGGGCCATTTAAAATACTCCTCCCTTTCCCAATCACTTCTTTCTACACTCGCTAAAGTAACATGAGGCCAAAAGCTGAATGCAGAACTAGACAAGAGGACCAGCTATCTCCTCATATGCCAGACGCTTCAGAGATTTGTGAAAAATAAAACTACGTTACCCTTCTCACTAAAGTCGTCACAGTTTTCGAAAACATGTCTATTTTCATAAAAATGTTCACTTTTGTTAGCATGTAACAGGTTTTTTAAGTTTTTATTTTTTATTAGTATACACTTGCACTACGCCATGATCACCTTCCTTGTGGGAGTCAGTACAGCAGGTAACACGTCATGGAGCTTGGCGCTTCCACTCGGCATCACTTCAGCAGCCGGGGATCCTGCCTGGTATTTCTGAGCTCCCACTGGACGAGCTGAGAGGGCAGGTGGCGTGTGGTGATACTGTTCGCTGAATTCCTTACTTAACCTTGCAAACAGCAGGCACACAGACGCTGCTACCGAGCTGACCTGCGGTGTGGGGAACTGCGGTTTCCCTGCTTGCTACACTAGATGCAGAGATAAGCAGCACATAGGGTTGGGACATACGGCCTACAGGACACTAAAGAGACCATGGGACGGAGACTGTTCCACCATTTAAACCCAGTGACCCTCACTCCAACACCCATCCAGATAGCCTGCCCTTTTCACGAAATGCATTCATCTTTGAATTACCTCCCTGCTGCCCTTTGACCCTCTATCATACACCTTTCTTCCTGCTCCAGCTTGCCACAAGCACCTTACGGGACTCTTGTCTGTTGCCACAGCTTGTATCTGGAACCTGTCTTTGGCATTTTCACTCACTCAGCGCCCCTAGATTGGAAGACCACAAGAGATGAGAAGCCAGACAGTGCTGGAACCACTCGGACGGGACCGGGCAAGGCTCACAGACCCCCAAGGGCCTTTTAAAGCATTATCCACCTTTTAAACACAGTATGATGACCAATAAGAAGACTAACTTGTCGTCAAAACAAATCTATTGTGGCCAAGAAGAAAGAACACAAATTTTTTCATAAAAAATTTTTTTTATTCAAAGTATTTCTAAAAGGCAAGCAAATCCCAACTCCCTCGAAGCTACGTTAATTCCTCCAAGGTTCCAGGCAGCTAAGATATTGTATTGTTTTGGTTTATCGTCTACAGATGGGTTTGTTATTATAATCTCATGAACTCTATTGTTATTTTAAGAAATCTCACATTGTTATTTAAAATATTTTACTGTTTCTAAAAAAAAAACCAAACCAAAAATTGAGTACAAAAGTGAAAAAACTCTTACCTTCAGGCTTCATCAAATATTTCTGTGTTTATAAAATGCAAATGATCTAGATTCTTCTTGATCAGTGTATTTTTGTTTAGTTTTAGTTTTGTCTTCTTGATAGGGTTTTGCTCTGCAGTTTAGACTGGCCTTGAACTTACGTCGTAGCCCATGCTGGCCTCGAACGTGCAGGGATCCTCCTGCCTCAGTCTCGAGTGCTGGAATTACAGGCGTGCGCTACCATGCCTGATATTGAGCAATATATGCTTTTAAAAATCTTATTTTCCACTGTGCTAACAGGGAAATAACAAGGGGTAGAGGTGGCATGGATTCTGATTTCTCAATAGTATAAATGTTATCACAAATATTTCATATTTGCATAGATCATTCCAGTTTCCCTCAGTTTCCCCTGATTTACTGTGAACTTGAGCCAGCCCCTAGCTATTCCAAGGTATGTCCTCAAGGATACCCAGGAGCAAAATGAACAGCCATACTTGTGCAGAAACTGCAGCGGGGAGAGGAGCAAAGAAAAAAGATGTGAATCCAGGGCCTCAGAAACCAACAGGAAAATGAGGGGATAAGAATGTATTGCTCTTTCAAAAGCATATTTCCCGAAGGGAAGCCTGTTACTCCTGAGGGACAGACAGCC
>PVJX010047365.1:0-11908 GCA_004027295.1 Dolichotis patagonum
TATATATTCTACCAGATAATTAATTGCATTGTATAGGGGAATAGTTAATAACTGATTAATAATTTAAGCAAACATAGGAAGATAAAATTTACAAATATAAACTGCATTTGTGGGATCCAGAACAGCATTAGGTTATTTAGTTTCTAGAATTTAAATATATCAAGTATATAAGATTTTATTATATTTTTGTCTTTTTGAGGCAGTGCCTTGCTATGTAGTTAAGGCCAGTCTTGAACTCACTTTATAACCCATGCTGGCCTCAAACTCACAGCAATCCTCCTGCCTCAGCCTCCAAAGTATTGGGACTACAAGTGTGTGCCACCACACCTGGCTAATATTTTAAATTTAAAAAAAAAAAGAGCGCTGATTATTTAACTCAGCAGTGTAAGTGTTTGCCTGGCAAGTACAAGATATTGAACTGGAGGGCCCCCCCCCGACACACACACAAGACAGATTAAATTTTAAAAAAAGGAAAAACTATTTAAGTTAACTATTAAATTTTTCAATATTTTAAACGAAATTTTACATTTTTCAGTCAATTCAATTATTTTAACTACCACATGTTTTTCTTCACTTTTATGTTCACAAAGTATAATCCACAGAAATCTAGTTATATATAAGATTTTTTTTCTGCAAGAACAATTGTAAAGTTCACCTTACAAACGCCTACATTGGCATTACGAGTGTAAGTAATTACTTCTGTGGATTAGTTTATCAACAGTATGAATAAGCCGTAATTCTGGTTTTCTCTCTGATTTTAGAATGATAAAAATGGCAGCAACATAAATAATCCTCAGTCTTAGTCAGTCTGATCAGACGAGGTCAGCCTCTTTGCTGCCTTTGGTACTGAGCAAACTCTGGATAAGTCATTGATATGAACTCAGGTTGCACTTTCAGCTCAAATACGCGTGAAACAGCTGAGTCACAAGGTAAAAATCTGCATGGTGCAGTGCTTTTCAATACACAGTATCAATCAAATAGTTTGTAATTTGAAGGTTTATTGCACATATTAATAATATGAAATGAACATATATTTCTCTATGGGATATCAGTGCCAGAGTGACACAGAGTAAATGATATGAAAGATCATTATATATGAACATACTTTATGGCACACCTTCGAATCCTAAGGAGAATTTCTCTCTAGGTATATTTATAATAGCAATACAAATATATCACACCTCTGGTTTAAAATGAAACACTTTTTCATATTTTAGACTTTATTCCTTCTAAACTATAAATATGAGAAATATATTTTCTAAATATAAACTTTATGCTGTGACCATTTATAGCATGAAATATTTTTTTGCGTAATAGAATACTGAGTTGTATTCTTGGCAGCGATGTATTAAATGTCTATCAGAGAAGGTTATTTAAAGAAATATATCTCACAAACTATATTTTTCATCTAAGTAGTATTTTTTTACTGAGTCCAAATTTGAATAAATTTGAAAAGAATGCATCTAAAATATTTCAAGGAACAATAATGGAGCTAAAGGAAAAATGCAAATACTATGGGGTTAAAAAATATCAGATTCTATTACTAAGAATGTAAACTATAAAGATAATATTTATTAAAATTCATTTTTCAGATACGTAAGAAGCAAGCATCTGTTATGCAATCAACCATACCCCCAGTGCCAAGAAACATATGTACCGGCTCCAAAGAAACATCTAATTAGAAAACATTGTTCCAAAGAAACATGAATAAGCATAAATCACTTACACCTGTCTAGTTCATCAGGCACTCAAATGACACGTATTTATTTGTTTATTTTTTATCCTGTCATTACCTCTGTGTTTGCTTTGTCTCTGGTCATATCATTTGAAAACACAAATATTGAATTTGAGTCCTTCTCTGCCCCACTGTCATGGAAATAAATACAATCCCATCCCTTTTATTTTACAAAGTGATTTTTAAGCCACTAACTAAATAGAAGTTACATGTAAGAAACAAAAATAAAATTATATAGAATCTAAAACACTACAAGATGGTATTTTTCAAAGTATTCCCAGGGGTGCAATAAAATTAAAATGGTTCTGTTTATTCTTCATCCATAGCCCTATGCCCAGCTTCTTAAATTTCTCTTTATAAGACGTTATGGTGTGTTTCCATAAAACGAATGTCAAACAATACCAAATAATTGAAATTATTACACCGATTTGACTTAGCGTTAATTCACTATTGGTTCAAATGGAATTCTGTTTATCTGAATCTACTCTTGTCCATTTTGGATTACCAAGTCCCTTGTTAATAGAAGAATTCTTAGAACATTTCTGTGAAGCCACATGGATTTCTGTGCCTAAACATTCTAAAGTCTTTATCCCTGAAACTCCTTATTCATCCTTAGTCCATTTGCTAAGTTTTATAAGGTTTCCAGGTTTGCAATCTACAAACTTTGTTAAAATTATATATATAAATTCAGGATAGTTATGGAATAGGTCTTGAAAAAAATCCTAAACATCTACCCTGTCTTATGTATGCTTTAAATGACAATTATCAGCTGTTTTTCTGCAAAAAATGGAAATTTAATCCTTTTCAAAAACTACAGCCCATTAGATATTACACTAAATTTTGCTTTCTAATTAGTGACATTCTTAGGTGTCAATTCATTTGCTGATAAGAAATAATTAAAAGAACTTGAATGTGATAAATATCCCAATGGGTTTTGAATCAAGTTCTCATGTGTGACATTAATTACACCAGAATCCACCTCAGAAGAAACAGGACCAAGAAGAAAATTCAAAGCAATTCAGGTAAGAGCATTCATAGTGTATGGTCTCTCACCTCCTCTTCATTTCGTATTTTTACTAGAACATTTTTGTCCAATTTATTTATTACACAAATGCAAGGTTTCTTTTTAGAAATGCAAGTGAGTAGTTGAGAGACAGAGAGAGTCACAGAGAAACAGACAGTGGATGGAGAGTGAGGAATCTATTGTTTCACTACAGTCATAAGGGTGGATCGGTTGCAAGAGTCTCTAGCTCAGAGAAGATAAAAAGGAAAAAAAGATCTCATCCTAGCCTTGGAGTTTTTCTGCTTGTCTCTCCTGGAATTCTAACTGGCCACTTACCTCAGCTTTTCTAAATGTAATAAGCCATATCATTTAAATAAAACAACAGTGGCATAATAATAGGACTATCTCAAAATAAATAAGGAAAGAAAGTATTTCTCCTCTTAGGTAAGTGAGCCTGAAATTCAATAATACTGAGATGAAAATATATTGTGCTATGCAAACATAATCACTAATGAACAAGCTAGTCAAAACATGCATACTCAATAAAGAAAAAAAATTCATTGCCCAAGATAATTCTACCTGTAAGTGGAATTATGACCCATAAGAGATTAGAAATCTCATATGATCTCTATTAAATAATTACCCAAGTATTTTAGGAATAATTCAGTGTTCTGACATTTTAAATCCATAAGAAAATGTTGATTTTCAGCCTGTTTTTATTCTGCCTGGCTCCAAAGTACAAAATGACAAATACGTGTGTTTTTAAGTAACCGAAAAGACAGCTTCCTGAAGGTGAGAGATGGGCTGATTCTCACTCCGTAACACATGACCTGCTGTCTACTGCAGGGGGAGATGTGTTGACTCCCTGTCCTCTCAGTGACCTCAGGAGTAGGCACGTGCCCTTTCCTCCTCCCCCTACTTTTATTTCAAGGTTCAAACACATGATTAGGATCAAGAGGGTGCCATAATCCTGCAGGCACGAAATAGCTACCGGTCTATGGAGAAGAAACCTCTTAAAACACCAGAAAGGAGTTTGTCTAATCATTCCATGCATACCGCCAAGTGCAAATTTACCAGATCCTAGCCCAACCTGTCAACACCCCAAAAGGCTAGGCTCAAAAACTTACGCGTGTGTACGTGTGTGTGTGTGTGTGGGAAGTTAGCCTGCTTTTTATCAGGGTAACCATCACCCAACTTTGCCTTCTCTTCTTGAGGAAAACTTTCACTCTATTAAAACTTTCATATATAAGTTTGTGCTCTTTGCCATGATTTCATTTCTATCAATGATACTGAAATTTACTTTTACCCCACATCTGTAACAAGGATTAACTTTTCGTAGCAGATTCCATTAACATTCTCTGAAGGAACAGACTTCAAAGTTCAGAGACTAAACGACATGCTTAGACATAGCTTAGCCTTACTCAAGTTATGAGAGATAGTTATTACTTGCTATTAAGCAAAACACCATGTAGCTTCATAGTTTTGGGGTCAGAAATAAAATGCACTGTAAAGTTCTACTATATAAAAAGTTTGTAAAATTTTGGTATATACAACTAATCTTCATATAAGCTAGATAAAGTATCTTACCTATCTCAAACTGCCTTCAAACTGTGTCGTATTTTTTCTTGTTGGGTTTGTTTGTTTGTTTATTATGGTGTCTTATTTCCCAGTGTATATACACCACCATGGCTACAGTAATGCATACTGGTATGTTAATGAGGAGGTGTATATATTTGGTGACAGTTAGAAAATAATCATTTCAAATCACTCAAGGATCTAGGAACATTAGACATATAATGTCCTTGCAATGTAAATAATCCTAATTCTGCAGCTCAAGCTTGGAAATTAAGCCCCTCCCTTCATCTTCCATGGTCCTACTCACAAACAGCATTTGAAATTTTTACTTCAACCCGACTCAACCTATTGTCCTGTTGGGTTAATTGACCTTAATGTTTTAGATTCTTAAATATTAAAATATAACAATTACCCTTTGACACCCAGGCTGCAAGAATGACAAGCCATCAGAAATATCTTCCTGAACACAAGTACCTACAGCCTGTGATATGTCCAAAGATCACTCCTGTCAAGAGTAAATATTGTAAATATCTTTGGAAAATGTACTTATGTAAATCTGCAAAAAAGAGTCTACTTACAAGAAGCAGAAAGGAAAAGGCTCAGCCATTTCATGGGGGAAACATGTACACCAATCAAGAGAATATCAATCCAGTATCAGAGAAAGTGTTACTAAATCCATTTCAAAGGGAATGAAGTCACTTTACAGTAAACTGAAACAGTAGTCTATTTTTGTAAAAGGAAATTAAAATAGTAGTCAAACAGTGGTACAAAGGTTAGGATTATTTGAACATTCATTATACATCATGAAGAAAAACATACTGTGTTATTTTACAAGATGCATTAAATTGATAAACATCTAAAATTTGATTGTTATGATTTTTATTTACATTTTTATTTATCAAAGAATCAAAGGCCCATGCATCAAATGGAAGTATTATTGTCATAATTCCAAATGAAGCAAGACAATAGCTTTATGATTAATTTAAAGTTGTGTAAACAGATCTTGCTTAACAAATGTTTAAAATATAACATATTAATCTTAGAGTTTAATCGATACCAATCTTGCCTTTCATGGTTTATGTCAGTGGCCCCCAAGGCTCATGAATTATGGACTGGACCAAATCAAGCATTGTGATTGGTTCATTGTCTAGCTCTCAGATTGGTGGTAAGAGTGCTATACCGACCTAGGGGTGGAGCCAGGATATGATGTAACGGAAGGAAGATGTGTCTCTGTCTCTTGCCTGTTGGCACCTTACTGTTTGCAGCAGCCATGAATGGCTGTCCCATCATGCCACGCTGCCTTGAAGCCAACCGAATATGGACTGAAACCCCCAAGAACTGTAAGAAATAAACCTTTCCTTCCCTAACTTTGGGCACCAGATATTTTGTCTCAGCGACAAGTAAAAATCAACTAAGACACTGACATTAGTAATCTTACAGATAAAGTCTATGTTATTAGACATATATCTGACATTAGCTAAAACTAGTAGAATTCTAAAATGAAAGTGACAATTTCCAAAATATAAGAAGTGTTTTTGCAATAATAATGCAAACCCATAAGTCTGCAACAGAGATTATCATATTAGTTCCACAGAAAATTTTAACTGACTTCATTGTTCACATAGAAAAAAGGTTCATTATCTTATAATTGCCTAATCAAGTAAACCTTAATTACCATATGCTGCAAGTATCTTTGATAATATTTTCTAGTTCTAACCTAGAATTAATGATTTGCTAGTACTAATTAAATTAGAAAATAAAAACCATGTGATTTATTAAAGAAAATAATCTAAAGAGATGTTTTATTTTTTCTCAAGATGTAATTCTATAATATCATATGAGTAAATTTAAAATTTTTATTACATGAAATACTGAAAAATGTATTCAAGTTAGAAAAATTGTTAAAGTCCTTCAATTAAGATATACATATTTTTTTTTCTAAAAGGAAAAGAGTTCATCTTCCATGAGACAGATTTTTAATAGTCTTAACAAAACATGGAAATTAAGAATTATTTTTTCAAGAAACCTGATCAAACATGCTATTTATTTGTTTACCTTATTTTTTTATGTTCCTTTTAGAGACAGGGTATTGCTATGCATTTCAAGCAGGCCTGAAACTCACCTTATAGGTCAGGATGGCCTCAAACTCGTAGCAATCCTTCTGCAGCAGCCTCCCAAGTCCTGGGATTAAAGTGTGCCACCATGTCTGTCCTAAATGTGTTATTTAATATATGCTATAGTATTTTTTGAAGTAATTGTCTCTCGATTGTCTTGGCAGAAATTGAAAAAAGTATGTTAAATGAAGACATTTTGACTTTATACCAAGAATATTTATAAATGCCAACATATCTAAACACTGAAAGACTATTTTAAATGAAGTATTCCCCAATACATAGCTTGACTCAGCTTTAAATTTCCTAGGAAGGTTTCCCTGATTCATGGTCCTTCTGAGATACTCTCTTTGCCCTTTACTTATAGGTACTAGCCGCATAACAAACAATCATATCTATTTACTTGTCTGCTTGCCCTTCCACGTCATCTTTTCAATTTCTTCTATATTTTACTGTGCTATATGCTACAGTCATGATTGTGATGCTATTTACAACTGTATGCATATAGTTACTATGAATGACCACAACTTTCAGCTGTCTGTATATTTTTGCATCAGCCTCACTAGATTTAGAATAATTAGCCATGAAAGTAACACTACTATCTATCTGCTGAAGTTATTGTTTGTAAGAAATAGCTTTATACTGTGTTCTGTGAAATATTTAGTGCCAATTCTTAGAGATAAGAAATACTGGGGGGAGACTGATGTGGGCCATAAGACTCCTCTTCCTCCTCACTCTCCAAAGGAAAGCAGCAAGCAGAAGCCACTCATCATTATTATGTCTTGAATATGCAAAGTAATTGCTTTGAACTATTGCTGTATGTGGCATGGCAAATAATAAATGTCTCCCTTTACCTCTGCATTAGTAAGTCAAGACTCTGGTGTGGGACCTTCTAAATTGAAATCCTGTCTTCACCTTACTATGGCTTGGCTATGGCCTCATGACCCCCATGGGCCATGGATTTGCGTGCTTGGTCCTTAGGATGGCAATGCTGGGAGACATTTCCGGTGTAATGAGGTGAGGGCTGGTGGGATGTTGTTTCTGGTGCATGCTTTTGAAAGAGTTAGTTTGTCCCGTGAGAACTCCTGGTAGCTCTCAAAAAAGCCTCACTATGAAAAGTAGAAGCCTGTTCTCTCTCTCTGTCTCTGTCTTTCTGTCTCTCTTTCTCTCTCTGTCTCTGTCTCTGTCTCTGTCTCTCTGTCTATCTCTGTCTCTCCCTCCGTCTCCCTCTCTCCTACTTCCTGTTTGACAGTGAGATTCTCTTCCCACATGCACTCCTACTACATCATGACACCAACTACCATTATGCCCTCTCCAGAGGCTAAACCAGTGGGGCCATCTGACCTTGACTTTTAACCTTCAAAATTATGAGCTAAATACACCTCTTCTCATCATAAGTATCTTGCTTCACTTATTTCATTACAGTGATTAAAAAGCAATAAAGATCCCTAATATCTGTGTCTCTCAGATTTCTTAGCTATAAAACGAATGTGATAAAAAGCACCATGAAGTCATCACGCAGAATAATTGCACTAATTTTAAATGTGTAAGGCGCTTAGAATAATTTCTGTTATATGCAGTAGGTATTTTGATTATTTATGGGATATAAGGCATACTTAAAAACAAGTAAAAGGAATAACCTTCCAACTTAAAACCATTTAGTTTACCTCCTCCAATTATTTAGTCACTTACCTGTATGCTTATATAGGGGCTAAATTCAATCACTGAATGTGTAACAGTCAAAAGAAGTGAAACTGTTATAGAATTCGTGTTCACTGGAGAAGGCTATAACTAACTGTATTTATGAAACGTGGAACTCCATCTTGTGCTCCGAATTGGTTGATAAAGGATAGAATATGATTATAATACTAAACCCAAATGCTTACAATGTTTTAGTCTTTGTTTTATCCTTAATGTATCTTTTAAGTCTGGTATAATACTATATGAAAACTGGCAACCACCCTCTCTCCTATATACCTTCATTCCACGACTATTTTCACATTAGACATCTGAACTGTCTACCTTCATTTAGGGTACACCTGATACAATTTCAGATAAGCTTATCCATAGCTGAATCTAAGAAATATCATCCAAATGCCCACGGTAACCCATGTAGAATACTAACTCTGCTCTTCAATCTCATCCGAGCACCACAAATCTTCATGGGTCAGCCAGATTGGCTCTAACATATCTATTTACTGTTTTGAATAAAGTAACAACAGTAAACAGGTTTTGGAAAGATCACAGAGAACAAAATTACAGACTGAAAATTGCCTGATAGAATACCTATTAGCAATACATTCTGCTCCTTTGTGAACAAGTGTTTCAGAAATGGAGCGTCACTGAATATTTGTGCATCTTGGTACATAAGTGAAGATATTCTTTGGCTTGTGACTCTGTGTAATCGTTATTAATTTTTCACACTTCACTGGGTGAATTTTCATGCATCAGTGATACAACAAAAAAGAAATTTTTTTTTTGAAGCTAAGCAGAAAAAAATGCATCGATTAAATGACAATGCCTGTTGCCCATATCTGTGCAGAAAAGACTCAAAGAAGTAGGCCAGTCCTAAGGCGACAACAAATAACCTAAGCCGGTGTAGTCCTTGCATCCAGCTTTCAGCTCTTCTGGAGACCTGGTCAACCTGGGGTAAATTGTGTTAGGGAAGCTCCATTAGAGAATCCCCAGAGTAACTAGATAGGAGGCTTAGCGTTATGGCAGCAAATTGGGCATGAAATGCCATAAAAGGCAACCAGGAATCCACCTTGCTGATTGGTTCTACAGACTCAAAGAAAGACACTATCAGTGCTGCACTAAATTTGCTTGCTGAAGATCTCTAACATCAAAGAAATATCTTCCAAAGGCACTGTAAATGTTGCTTCCAGGTAGTTTGAGTTGCTTACTATTTTTCTACTGTAAACTGAAGTCAGGTATATACTATATTTACCTATTGTTTTAGGGTGAAATCTATGGATAAAGACATATACTAACGAATTTTGACATGGAATAGAAACATTAACAAAACTTTTACATCCTTGAATATTACCTGTTTAAAATAATTTGTTACCCTACACGTTCACATACATCTTTGTGTGGAAAAATTCTAAAAGTTTATATGAATTATCAGTTAGTTTTATATAAGTACCGCGCGCTAACTGATTGCGCCACTGGAGCTCCTATCAGATAGTTTTGAAAGCCACTTTCTCCTTCTTATTGAGTTAAATGTGTCATTTAGATGTTTTGAGAGGAAATCCAGCAGCTAAGGTGTTTTTCATGTCCTAGGGAACCTCAGACTACAGCAATACTGACCGCTCTCTCTTTCCTCCACTAACCCTCAGCTATCTTACACAACTCTGCCTGAAAGCAAATGATTGCTCAGAGCTTCTTTCTTTCCAAAGAAGATTTGAAGATGATTAGAAATACTAGCCTGAGGCTGTTTGTTCCAATGATTTGGCACAGTCTGCCCCTAATGATTCCCAAAACTGGTCCCTCTTCAGTAGATGACAGTATACCTCAAAACGCATTATTGTGTAATTCTTGAGAAACTGTT
The DNA here is from genome assembly GCA_004027295.1 of Dolichotis patagonum. Classification (NCBI taxonomy): domain Eukaryota; kingdom Metazoa; phylum Chordata; class Mammalia; order Rodentia; family Caviidae; genus Dolichotis; species Dolichotis patagonum. The sequence goes on from PVJX010047365.1 coordinate 9,975, forward strand.
CTACAAACAAGGAGAAAACTATTATTATGTGCTGTCTTGTGTCCTGGTAGGAAATAAGAATATTAACCTTTTAAACCCCTTCCCACCCCATCAATCAAAATACACAGCACAGTTAAAGTTAACATCAATTCTTAGTACTTTCTCACATATACGAAATTTCCAATGACTGTCTCTGAGTTTTCACCTTAAAAAGGAACAGCTTTTATCAGAAGGATAAATGTAGGTTCAGATTCTGTCCAAGGTTTAGAGAATGGTTTGTAACATACTTAAATTCAAGTCTCTTTAAACTACAAAGGATTATAACATATTTTGTTGCTTTCTTGAACTTACTTTCATTTTTAAAATTGTCTCTACTTTATGAATAATGATATTCTTGAAATGATGAGATAATGATAAATTTGTTAATGCAAACATAGACAATGATTTCTAAAATTTGCGCTAATCTCATAAAACATCAAATTTTTCTTATGACATGTAAAAGTAGGTTACAGGTGAAAATTAGGGCTTAGCCTGTGTTTGAAGAAAGACTTTAACCCAGCTATTAAATTTTAGGATATTCTAACTTGCCTGTAACCAAGTATTTAATTTCCATCATATAAATGCACATGATTTCTCAAAAATACTGATGTTATCTTAACTGTTTAAGGTAATCTGTTGGAATAAAGAGTTAGGTAAAACACTTAAATACATAGGTGTGTAGGCAGACTTCTCCTGGTTGCACAAGAAATAATACCAAGACTCAACAAATCACACTAAAATCACATCTCACTAAAAAGCTTCTACACAGCAAAGGAGACCACCAAAAGAGTAAAGAAACAATCTATAGAATGAGAAAAGCATTTTTCTAGCTGTTTCTCAAGTGAAGGAATAATATCTAGAATATATAAAGAAATAAAAATAACTAAACCCCCTAAATTTAAAGACATCTGTGATGAATACACACTTCTTAGATCAAGAAGTACAAACAATCAATAAATACATGAAAGAAATGTGCGATATCTCTGGCCATTCAGGAAATCCAAGTCAAATCAACACAGATTCCATCTTAATCCAGAAAGAAATGGTTATCGTCAAGGAATTAACCAATTAAAAATGTTCATGAGGCTGTAGGAGTGTAAGTTGGTACAACTACAGTGGAAATTGGTATGGAGACTCCTCAAAAAACTAAAACTAGAAGTTGCATCTGATTCAGCTATGCCCCTGGTTTAAAGATACCAGATCACAGGGATGTATGGATACTCATGTTTATAGCAACACAATTCATATAATAGTTAAATCTTGGACCCAACTGTATGTCCATCAAGAGATGACTGTTCAATGAAATGGTGGTGTTTATATACAGTGGAATACTGGTCTATTGTTAAAGAAAGAAAATGAATCATTTGTAAGAAAATATTTGCAATTCAGTGCCATAATATGCAGTAAATTAAATGCACAAGCTTAAATATTGCATGATTTCTCTTATATGAAAAACACAATTATATAAAGTGCAATATAAAGGACAAAAAATAGGAAAAAGAGAGAAAATAAGTTACTGCAACCCAGAATAAAAAAAAAAGTGTATCTAAAAGTGTACCTTGATTTAGAATAATGGTATTATGTGTTTTATATGGGTTTGTTGTCTATTAATTTGTATGCTAATCTGTATGTGTGATAATTAACTTTATAAGGACATAAAAGATAAATTAATGATATTGGAAAAAGTGGAGGTTAGAGTAGAAGGGGGAAAACAATTGAGATGTATTTTGAATGTATTAACTCCCCCCAATAAATATAATCATGTAATGCAAACATGTACTAACAAACATTTTAAAATGAAACAGAACTGAGTTCAATATTTTTATCAATATTTTTGTTTATTTTGCCAATCTAAATTAATTAAAGGAAATTAAATTGATTGTAATCTCTTAAAAGTGAATTGATAGATATTTGAA
>PVJX010047366.1:0-11906 GCA_004027295.1 Dolichotis patagonum
AACAAATTTTTTTCTTTTTTATCAAAAATGAGATATTATAATACCCATTGATCATTTTCTGTTATTCGGTTCAGAAAGCCCTGGAATTCTTTCACTATATGCATGGCTTTATACTATTGTGTTATGTTTGATATTATTGTAATTGAAACTATGCTCAACTGTAGCAGAGTAAGAGATATGGCGTTAGATACTGTTGATGCCCAGTTGACTTAATGTAAAGTACTGTATTGCCTATGTTGTCCTCTTCTGATCTGCTCTGTACTGCCCCCTTTTGTTTTATTCTCTTTTAAATAAAAAAAAATTCAAGAGCACCCAGCTATATAAAGCAAATATTAACAGAAATGACAAATCAGATAAGCAGTAACACAATTTTAACAGGAGACCTTAACATGCCATTGACACAATGGGACAGATCAACCAGGCAAAAAATCAGCAAACAAATAACAGAACTCAATCACACCTGTGAACAAATGCACTTAGTAGACGTATTCAGAGTGTTCCACCCAACAACATCAGAATATACAGTCTTCTCAGCAGCACATGGAACATACTCTAAAATAGACCATATACTAGCCTGCAGAACATGCTTAAGTAAATGCAAAAGAATTGAAATTATCCCATGCATATTATCAGATCATAGCACCATGAAACTAGAAATTAATGACAAAAGAAACTGGAAAATCCACACAAATACATGGAAATTGAATAATACACTCATGAGCAATTAGTGTATCAGAGAGGAAATTAAAAAAGAAATTAAACAATATTTACACACAAACTAAAATATATATACATCTTACCAGAACCTGTGGTACGCAATGAAAACAGTCCTCAGAGGAAAATTTACTGCAGTGAACACCCACATCAGGAAAATAGAATGAACACAAATAAACAACCTGATGCTACAGCTCAAACATCTAGGAAAACAACTACAAGTCAAGCCCAAAGCCAAGAGAAGGGAGGAAATTATCAATGTTAGAGCAGAAATCAATGCAAATAGAGGCTAAGAAAACAATACAAAGAATCAGTGAATCAAAGAGTTGGTTCTTTGAAGGAATAAATAAAATTGGTAAGACTCCAGCCAATCTTATTTTAAAAAGGAAAGAAGAAATTCAAATTCATGCAATAAGGAATGAAAAGGGTGAAATCATTACAGACTGGAAATACAGAAGATCATCAGTGCCTATTTCAAAAACCTCTACTCTCATAGGCTTGATAACACAGAAGAAATGGACAGATTCCTAGAAACATATTAACTACCAAAGCTAGGTCAACAAGATGTAAAACTGCTGAATAACCCAATTTCAATTAACAAAATTGAAAATGAATTTAAATCCTTAACAACAAAGAAAAAACCAGGTCCAGACATATTCACTGTGGAATTCTTTTTTTTAAAGACAGTAAAACAAAAGAGGACAGAACAAAACAGATCAGAAAAGAACAATATAAGCAACACAGCAATTCACAACAAGACAACTGGACATTAACAGTAGTTACCATAATGTCTCTTTCTTTGTATTAGTTGATCATGGCTTCACATACCATAAATAATATAAAACATAACAAAATAGTATAAAGCCATTCAAGAGAATGAAAGAATTAGGGTATTCTGAACCGAATAAAAGCAAATGAACAATGGCTACTATAATATCTCATTTTCCATAAAAATTTGTTTATACTATCACATATATTAAAATCCAATAAGACATAACATGATAGAACCAATGGTAATAGAAGAACAAAAGCATGGTAGGAGTTCAAAGCAAGATGATATTAAATCAGCAATAGCTGCCATAATGCCTTGTTTTCTTCAAAATAGCTGTTCATACCATCACACATAATAAAATCAAACAAAACAGAATAAAACCATTCCAACTGATGAATGAAAACATTAAAAGGCTTTAAAGCAGTGTAATGGGGAATTATGATTCTACAAGAAATTCAAAGCACATTTAATGCTGAACTCCTCAACTCTTCAAAGAAATTGAAAGGGGAACAATTCTCCCTAACTCTTTTGTAAAAGAAAATATTACTCTAAGACCAAAACCAGCAAAATACACAACTAAAAGAAGAGAACTACAGGCCAATCTTCCTAATGGATCATAGATACAAAAATTCTCAATAAAATACTGCAAATAGAATGCAGCAAATCATCAAGAAGATTATACAATGTGACAAAGTGGCATTCATCCCATGAATGCAGGGATAGTTCAACATATGCAGATCAATAAATGTAATGCACCATATCAACAGAGCCAAAAGTAAGAACCACATGATCATTTCTCTAGATGCAGAAAAAGCTTTTGATAAGGTCCAACACTTATTCATGATAAAAAAAAAACCTTACAGAAAATTGGAATAGGTGGTCTTTACTTCAATACGATGAAAGCCATCTAGGACAAACCAACAGAAAGCATCATATTAAATTGCCAAAAACTGAAAAACTTTACCCTAAAATCAAAAACAAGACAAAGACATGTATTATCACCACTCCTATTCAATATAGTGCTGGAAATACTAGCCAGAGCAATTAGACAAGAAAGAGAATTAAAAGGAGTAAGGATAGGAAAAGAAGAAGTGGAATTATCATTATTTGCAGATGACATGATATTCTACATATAAAACACTCAAAACTCCATTGAAAGACTCCTAGGTATAATACATAAATTCTGTAATGTAGCTGCATGCAAAGTCAATGTTCAAAAATCCATAGCATCCCTACACACTAACGATAAACCATTGAGAGAGAAATAAAAGAAGCCACACCCTTGACACTAGCATCAAAAAAAAGAGAAATACTTAGGAATTAGTATAACAAAAGAAGTAAAAGATCTATTCAGGGAAAATTATAATACCCGGAAATAAGAAATCAAATTGGACCTCAGAAAACAGAGAGACATCCATTGTTCATGGATAGGAGGAACAAACATTGTGAAAATGACCATTCTCCAAAAATTGTTATACAGATTTAATGCAAACTCAATCAAAATGTCACTAGCATACCTCAAAGATCTAGAAAAATCACTCTTATAATTCATCTGGAACCAGAAGAGACCTAGAATAGCAAAGGCAATTCTAAGTAAGAAAGGCAAGGCAGGAGGCATCACAATCCCCGACTTGAAGTTATATTACAAAGCTACTGTAATAAAATAAGCATGATACTGGATTAAAAACAGACCTTAAGATCAATAGAATAGATTAGAATATACAACTACAACTACAAACATACTCAGCCACCTTATCTTTATAAGGGGAACAAACACATCTTCTGGAAGAAAGATCATCTTGTTAATAAATGGTGCTGGAAAAATGGGCTCTCCATATGCAGAAAACTAAAACTAGACCCATGCCTATCACTGTGTACTAAACTAAAGTCTAAATGTATCAAAGATGTAAATATTAAAACAGAAACACTAACTCTGTTGGAAGACAAAGCAAGTAGAAAACTTGAAGACATAGGGGTAGGTAGAGAATTCATGAACAAGAATCAAACCACATGCGAAATACTTCCCAGAATCAATAACTGGGATCACATCCTATTAAAGAGTTTCTGCATGTCAAAAGAAATCTCCAGCATAGTGAAAAGAAAACCTACAAACTGGGAAAAAATCTTAGTGAGCTGTCCCTCAGATAAAGGACTTCTGTCTAGAACATATAAAGAAATAAAAATAATCAGACCCTGAAATTCAAAGACCCAATCCAAAAATGGACATCTGAGATGAGTACAAACTTCTCAGATGAAGAAATATAAATGGAAAATAAACACATGAAAAAATGTTCAGCATCATTGATCATTAGAGAAATGTAAATTAAAACCACACTGAGATTCCATCTCACTCCAGAAAGAATGGTCAGCATAAAGAAAACTACCAACAACAAATGTTGGAGAGGCTGAGGGGGGAAAGAATCTCCTCTGCACTTTGGTGGGGGTGAAAACTTGTGCAACCACTGTGGAGGTCAGTCTGGAGATTCCTCAAAAAGCTGGGATTGGAAGTCCCATTTGACCCAGCTATTCCACTTCTGAGCATATTCCCAGAAGAACTGAAATCATACCACAGTGATATATGTGCACCCATGTTTATAACTGCACAATTTGTAATAGCCAGATCTTGGAAGCAACCTAAATGTCCATCAACTGAGGAATGGATTTTTAAAATGTGGTATTTTTATACAATGGAGTACTACTCAGCTATAAAGTAAATGGTTACAACTCAAGACCATACTCATAAGTGAAATAAATCAAACTCACATGTTTAAGTACTGTATTTTCTCCTTAGTGTAAAAAATGGTAAGAGTACATAAGATACAAAATACTCAGTAAATACACTGAATGGATAAAATTTTGCTTAAAGGGGAAAAATAATATCTCAGGTAAAATCAGAGAAAAAAAAGGAAGGGAAAAGAAAAAATATCTAAAATTATTTAAACACACAGGATAGGTACAATGATTGTGCTAAAAGTTCTACAAGTTATTGGAACAAAAATTTAACATTCGTAGGATTGGAACAATTGTGCATATTATTGTATGGTGATCTGAGGAGCTGTTGAATATCATTATGTAAAATAACAACCCTAGTTATGTAACTACCACCTTGTTTTGAAGGCCTATATTGTCAGAGTTTTGGCTTCTTTGCTGTTGTTATTTATTTGTCTTTTTTGTTTCATGTTTTTCTAGGAATTTGTTTTGTTTTGTTTGTCTCTCTAATGCAGAAGTGATAGGTATACACGTAGAGACTCATACATGCATAAAACTTCTCCTAAACAATTCATGAGAATTGATTATATAATGCATGATGAAATGAACAGCTACTTTGAAGAAAAAGAGACACTATGGTATCTATTGCTGATTCCCATAGCATCATGCTGTGAAATCCAGTAATACGATGATTCTTTGTTTGGAGTGATTTTAGTCTGTTTTTTATTGTTTAATTTCAACATACATGAAGGTATGGACAGCTATTTTGAAGAGAACATGAGGTATTATGGAAGCCATTGTTGATTTTCATATTGTTTGGTTTTGAAGGCTTATAATGCCTTTTCATTCCATTCTGATCAGTTTAATACTGTTTTGTTGTGTATAAATTCATCGTGTGTGAAGATATGGACAGGTATTTAGAAGAAAACAAGAGATAATATGATAGACAGTGAAGATCTCCTGTTGTCTTGCTTTGAAATCTGTGTCTGTTACATTGTTTTATTATGATGTTTTGTTCTCTTTTATTATGTATAATTTTACCCTCTTTAAAACAAAATTTTAAAAAAGAAAATTAATATTATATGCTTCCAAGCAAAGTGTGAATTTTGTGGGGAATGGTTCTCTTGACTTTGTAATTGAATTTTGAGTGTGTGGTGAGCATTCAACAATTCCTTGACCTTGAGGGTTATAATGAATTCCTGTGGTAAGAGAGATATGAAAAGTTTTACAAAATATTTGGAAAGCAACACTTGTACATGCCGAGCCATTGTCAGTTTTAAGTGCCCACAGGCTGCCAATGGCACTAAAGGCATCCAAACAATGAGCAGTGACATGTTTAGCCACCTTGCCTGTGGGGGCAGAAGCAAAAATAAATCCTGAGGAAGCATCTCCTGAAACATGGACCCACCATAAAGGGTAAAAGTCAAAAATGTGAATGATATTCATCTGGTAGAGATGATTGGGTTGTAATCCTCAGGGATTAACCCCCAGTGAGAGTGAGAGAAAATATATTATGCATGAGGAACGTTGTTTAACAATTTTTCCAGCCTGTTCCCAAGTTAAATGGAACCATTTGTGTTTGGCAGAGGTGTTTTGATGAAAATTGCCATGGGAGGCAGAAACTTGTTGAGTGGCATCTGAGGGGGCAAAAGTGACAGCAGCCAGAAATCTGTCTGTTGCAGTATTTCCCCCAGTGAGGGTCCCTGGCAACTGAGAATGGGAACATAAATGACCAATAAAACTGGGAACATAACATGGCTGAATGACAAACTGGAGAGCATGAAATAAATGAAAAAGATCTTCTTGACCAGGGTGTATAATAGAAGTTTCAGTGTGGTGCACCACATTGCACACGTAAGCACTGTCTGAAAAGAGGTCAATTGGGGTGGATGAATCATACTGCAAGACCCATATGACAGCTTGTAACTCAGTCTTTTGTGCAGAATAAAAACCAGTACTCTGTTCTGGAAGATGAAGACATTATATAACCTCCCCTACCCAAAGAGGACCCATCAGTGAAAATAGAAACTTGCCATGGAGATCAAACTTAATTTTGAAGGAAAGATGAAAGATACAAGAGAAGCAAATTGATTCAGTTTATCTTGTAGAAGCAGCTGTGATTCAATTATTTTTAGACTTCCATTTAGCTGTTAGTTAAACTTTAGGTGGCCTCTTCCCCAAATTCCCCTCCCAACTAGCTAACCATAAATCCCACAAACAAGAAACAAACACTTAGATGAGGAAGAGAAAATTTCAGCACACACCAGTCAGCGTGACCATTGTCTGCATCCTGTATGACAAATAGACCTGATGTTGAGGAGAAGAGCTGTAAAAGTTTCTCGTGACACTCCAACAACACGATGTGGAGTAATTTGGATTCTATGGTAACCGAGGGACTTGTGGACCTTTAAAAACTGTATAAAAGTTTGGGAAAACAAAGACTCATCATTGACAGTTTCAAATTCTTGCTGTTCTGCCATCTGTCGGTTTTAATAAAGCTTGATTGTTTCTAATGTCTCAGCCTCCTGAGAGTCTCTTGGAATTTAACCGTCAATATCTGAAGGATCATGACAATCAGTAACCCTAGGAAAGTTAGCCAGTGCAGATTGCCAAGAGGATGAAAATTGCCACAGCCACTGTGGTTGAACTGAAGAAAGGGGAATAATGATAGTTTGCATCTCACAACCAAAAGGCTAAATAGCATGTGTTCATCCATGTGCAGTCAGTTCTTCTACAGCATCATGAAAGGCAGCAATGGATTTATGTGGCAAATGTAACCATGGTAAAGGACCCTGAGACTTTCAATGGACCCCAGTGAACTTAGACTGAGTTGGATGAAAAATATTGGCAAAGACAAGTCAGCTCTAGAGAGTTGGGCTTTAGAGAGAGCCAGATTAACTTTTTCCAAGGTGATTTTTAGATTTTGATGTAAGTGTCATTGGAGACATGGGGTCCAGATCCCCCTTGAGCATGTCAAAGAGAGATTTTCAATTGTGAGTTGTTTAGAGCTGGGTAGAGCCAATTAATACTACCAAATAAAGTCTGAAAATCAGTTAAGTTTGCAAGATGATTAACCTGTATCAGAACAGTTTGTGGCACAATATGTCTTTGTTGGATAATGTGGCCAAAATATGAACAATGTGACAAAGTTTGCACCTTTTTAGTGGCCATAGCTATGCCTGCACTACAAAGAGCATTCTCTAATTGAATAAACACTTGGTGTAAATCACATGAGGATTTATGTGCTGAAAGAATATCATCCATGTAATGAATAAGATAAGTAGATAGATAAGCCTGACAGACTGACAAAATGGCTGAAGTCACAAGCTCTTGACATCAGATCAGACTATTTTCCATTCCTTGTTGCAGACAACACCATAGGAAATGGCACATAGGGACTTGATGATTAACAGACAGTAAACAAAAGGCAAAACTTTTTATCTTGAGGATGGAGGAAACTTGTAAAAAAGCAGTCTTTTATGCCAATCACCATGAGGAAAAATGCAAAGGGATAGCTAAGGACTGGACGGTCCTGATTGAAGTGCTCTTATTGGCTCCATGGTATGATTAACTGTCTTCAAATCCTGTAGTAATCTCCACCTTCCTGTTTTCTTTTTCATTACAATAATTGGGGCATTCTATGGGCTACTGAAGAATTCTAAGTTTCTCCTCATCATCTGAATTTGAACTGCTATAAGCTTCTCCTGAGTGAAGGACCATTGATCAGCCCAAAGAGGTTCATCAGACATCCAAGTTATCTTTGTCATCATCTGTGGGGTTGGAGAAGAAATTAAAACCCCTCCTAAATATGTGAAGGTGAATATCCCAGGTCAAAATGGCTCTTTTTGGGGTTTATTGAAAGGGATTCTCTCCTACCTTGTTTATATTTATCAAGCCCTTGAGAGGGTAGAAAACCTTATTATAGCACCTGATGAGTCACCAAGGCGTTACTAAACAAAAAAGCCCCCATATCCTGTAATACATCATGTTCCCATAGACTGACTGGTACATAGGGAGGACATAGAGTGATACATGTCCTGAATGGTGTTCTGCATCCCTCCTGGTTAATTTAACATTTCTCCTACCCTGATAAGTATTCCCCACCCTGTAAATCTGTTGTTGTTACATCCAGAGGCCTTGCCATTGGCCAACAGCATCAGGCCATAACTGAAACATATGTGCCTGTGTCTAAAAGCCTTTTGAATGCCTTTCCTATTGTCTGGTTTTGAAGGCCTGTTGTGCTTTCATTACTCTGTTCTGATCAGTTTTATACTATTTTGTTTTGTATGAATTCATTGTGTGTGAAGATATAGATAGCTAATTAGAAGAAAACAAGAGACATTATGGTAGCCACTGTAGGTCTCCTGTTGTCTTGTTTGAAATCTGTATCACTTACATTGTTGTCTTTTGATCTTCTTTGTTCTGTTTTGTTATGTTTTGTTTTACCCTCTTTCAAATAAAAACATAAACAAATAAACTTCCTTCAATAATCACTTCCATCTCAGAAAGATCCTACTTAATCCACTGAACCCAGTAAGTATCAGAAGACACAAAACCATTGGATCTCCCTTTGTATTTGTAGATTTTATATTAATTGTCAAGGGATCAATGACCAATTCAGTGAGAGGAGAATCTGGAGTGATTTTTTAATGTGTTTTGAATAGATTGAATCGTAATCTTTATTTCCCTTGTATAGTCAGCACTGAGGATACCATGCAATACCTGGAGAGTTCTTAAAATGAGGCTTCTGTGGTCTAGCAGGAGTTCCACTGTTCCTTGGAGCAAAGGTCCATAAACTCCAGTGAAAATAGCTTGAGGTCCCATTTCAGGAGTTAGTTTGAATCTGGAAGAGGAACTGAGTTCCACCTCTCTGCAGCGTTTTGTCATTTGCCAGTGGTCAGAAACATACTTCATGGCAGAGTGTAAGGTTGGGAAGGAACTGAGGAAGGTGACCCAATTGTTTTGTGGGGTTGAATCAGGCCCTGTGGGGAGTTTCCTGCAATAGGCTAGCCTTCCACATCAGTTTTGGATCTACACTTACTTGCCCAATGATATCCTTGTCTACACTGCACGGGAACCAAAAGACTTTGTTGAAAGAACAGTTAATGGATGTGCTGTCCTTTAAGGTAAAGCAGAGCAGTTTTGGGAAAAATGCCCATCGCTTCTGCAATAGAAAGAAGTAACTTCGGTTTGTCCTTCTCTTCTGGGCTGTGGATGAATACCCTGGGTGATATCTGCTGCCAAGGCAGCCCCCTGTACATGTGAGGAGCCAATATCTGCACATATCTGAGCCATCTCAAACAGCATAGCCTGTTTTATGTGAGCCCTCAATGCTTTACACCATTTATTTGTTTTCAAAGGACAATCACTGAATGATTAACTCACTAGCATCCATGTCACTTAGAGTTTCACTGCCCTGCAATAAGTGTGCCAAAAAAAATCTTGAAAATGTTCAATAGAGCTCTGATGAACAGAAGTCAAATCAAAGGTAGTCTCACGGTTTAAAGGAAATTCCCTCTAAGACCTTGCGGCAGCTACTTTAATTTGATCATATACTTGCAATTCAAAAGCAATGTGATTATTTGTCACCAAGGCAACATCTCTGATTAACATATCATGTGTAATGGCTATGTTGTAGGCAGCTTTGCTCATGGCCTGATCCATGCACCATTCAAAAAACTTTCCTTTCCACAACAAATTATCCCTGTGATTTAAACACAACTTAGCCATTCCTTTTCAATCACTTGAGGCCATAATCTGTTTCTCTCAGAGTTCTATTAAACTCAAGATAGAAGGGGCTGGAGGGCCATAGGTAGCAGTAGCTTCTTTTAATTCTTTTAGGGACATAAAGGGTACAACTTCATGAAGACATGTAACTTGTCCTGGGTTACTAGGTACTTGAACTTCAGTAAGAGAGTAGACCTGCTGGAGACTCTTCATAGTCTCCCCTCCCCATCTGGCTTCTTTTAGAGCCAATTGTAAGGGAGAATTGAGAGACTGAGGCAGGAGAATCTCAAAATGAGTGCTAGACTACCCTAGGCTATGAAGTGACACCAAGTTCAGCCTTTTACTCCAGTAAAAGCCTATCTCAAAAAGAGAAAAAATGGAGAGATGTCTCTTGCTCCAAGATAGGTAGAACTCATATTGTCAAAATGGCCATAATTCCAAAACCATTACACAGATTTAATGCACTCTCAATCAGAATAACAACCACATTCTTTACAGATCTATAGAAAAAAATTTGGAAATTCACATAGAACCAGAAGAGATCCAGAATAGACAAACTAATTTTCAGCAAAAAGAATGAACCAAGCAGCATGGCAAACACTTCAATTCTGACTTCAAGTTATACTACAAGGCAATGGTGATAAAAGCAGCATGGCATTGGAACCAAAACAGACATGTGGATCAGTGGAACAGAACCAAGGATAGAAAAACTTCCCCAGACATATTCAGCTTTTTGATCTTAGACAAAGAGGCCAAAAGCATATCTTGGGGAAAACATAGCCTATTCAACAAGTGGTGTTGGGGAAACTGGTTATCTGGTTATCTGTTTGTAGAAGAACGAATCTGAATTTATCTGTCACTATATACTTAATTAAAATCAAAATTAATCAGAGGTCTAAACATTAAAACTGAAACATTAAACCTTCTGGAAGATAAAATAGCTAAAACATTTGAAGACATACATATAGAAAAAGATTTTCTACATGGAACCTGGCATGCACAGAACTAGCAGCAAAAATCAAGATATGGGGTTGTGTCAGAATAAAACCTTCCATAAGCAAAAGAATCAGTCAGAATAGTGAGGACAAAGCCTATGGAATGGGGAAAAATTGCCAGCTACTCTTAAGAAAGCAGAGAACTAATATCTAAAATATACAGAAATTCAAAAATCTAAACTACCTAAAATTAAAGACCCACTCAAGAAATGGACTAGGGGTCTGGGGATTTAGCTCAGTGGCTTAAGTGCCTGCCTTGCAATTGCAAGGTCATGAGTTTGATCCCCAGTATAAAAAAAATGGACTAGAGCCATGAGCAGACACTTCACAGAGTGAGAAATAGAAATAGTCAACAAATAAATGAAAAAAAGGTTCAACATCTCTGGCCATTAGAGAAATGCATATTAAAACAGTGCTAAGATTCCATCTTATTCTGAAAAGAATAGCAATCATTAGGAAATCAAACAATGACAAATGCTAGTATGACTGTGGAGAAAATGAACCCTCCTGCAATGCTGGTGGGGATGCAAGTGAGTACAACCATTATGGAAATAAGTACGGGAAATTCTCAAAAAAAAATTGAAATTAGAAATTCCATACAATGTACTCAAATTAGATATTCTCCCCAAAGAACTTAAGTCCTCATGCTTTAGTGATACTTGTATACCTGTTTACGTAATGTTGTAGCTTGAGTTTAGATGTCCCCCAAAGCCTCATGCAGTCATACAGAGATGGATAAATTTAGAGCGTATGATGCTAGGATTGATTCATGGTGTAATGCTAAAATCAAGGGCACTAGGATTAAGGGTATGAGTACTAACCACCCTAACCAGCCTGGATAAGATACAAGGGATAGAAAGAACTGTGGTTCTGGTCATTCCAGAGATGCAAATTAAAACAATACTGAGATTCAACTTCACCCATAAAGAACAGCTATTATCAAGAAATTAACCAGTAACAAATACTGGAGGAGCTATGAGGATAAAGGA
>PVJX010047367.1:0-11905 GCA_004027295.1 Dolichotis patagonum
AGAGATTGGCGGAAATTCATTTTCTCTAAAAATATTTCAAACATTTCTACTTATGGAAATCATAAAACTTGAGTTTTTCCTCCTAAACATTACCACATGTCTGGAACTTAAATATGCCTATTTAGTTATGATAAAGATAAAGTTCTTTTGTGTTCCTCTTCAAAGCTATTTTTTGTTATTTTTTCCATGGTCCACGAATCATAGTGGTGCTGGAGAAAATGGTATTCTTCACTCATTATAAGAGCCATGAATTTGCAATGGTATTGCATGCAGAATGTCTGGCATAGATTATGTTGTTCTTTCTAATTTTGAAGTTTTAAAAACAACTTCACTTCCTGATTTTTCTCAGAGAAAGTAATGCAAATGCTATGTTATTTTGAATGGTACTATCAACCCTACTATTTACCTTACAAGAGTTATATTTAAGTTGAAATAGTCTCTGGTGCTTTGTGCTGCAGTTAGATGCCAATTTAAGAATGATAACAAACTTTATCTTGCTGCCACTGAAGAGATAAAGATAGCTAAATGACACTTAGATAAAAGATCACCACAAAGCACTATTCACACATTTATTCTGATGTTCAAATACTTTTAGGCAAAATTTTACTTAACAGAACTCTTCTAATTGTTAGAAATACATTTTTGGAAAAGGCAAAAAATTTTCTTTTTCATAGAATATACAAACTAATGTGCAAGAAAAATATGCAATAATAAAAGAAAGCAATCATTTTAGAAAGAAAGATAACAAAGGTTTTAGTGGGAACGAATAGAGATTCATCAAACAGGCAGGGAAACTACTTTAGACACACAGTGACCATGAGTGAGAACTCTGCATAGAGTTGGCCTCTGAAAAGACACTTCCTTAAGAAGAAGAGCCAAGTAGGTAAATGTAGTAAGGATCAGATTCGTCAGGCGAATACACGTCTATTTTCTATTTAAAAAATGTTCTGAAAGGAGGAACGAGCATTTGGGTGAGGAAAGAGTGGTTATTAAAATACAGACGACGACTTCTTCATACAGATAACCGTCTGGGACCAAGAATTATTAATTAAGTCTAGAGAATGTCCAAGGCTGTTCTTCTCCTCCCCTTTCAGCAAGACTGGAATGAGGAAATTCTCAACTTTCTTCTAGTGAAAGCTGAAAGCCCTAGGCTAGTGACACTATGGCACTCACAGAGCAAGGTAAGACCTGCTGAGGACAGTAAGGCACCTGGGCAAACTATAGTTTCCTATTACCTCTTGTCTCCTCCTCCTTGCAAGAATAGTTTGTTCTTGCTAGCTCCCCATAGGTCCCCATTAATGTTCCCAGAAACACTCACTACACTTCATCCCTTGTCCGTGACACAGATGTGAACAATAAATGCCGAGGTTATGGCTGCTTACTGGCCTTCTGTTACCCTTGAACAACTGTTCATCCCAGTTACTTGCTACACCGGCCCTTTGTCTCTTGCTCTTTCTTTTTGCTGTGTGGGGTAACAGCTGTGAGTAGATTGCACCCCACTGCAGGGGTCTCCGATAGATAGCTAGGGCCCAAGCTACAAGAAATTTATTGTATTGTGAAATACAATTGTATTGTGGAATACGAGTGTTCCAGATTTTATTCTCATTAATCTATGGAGAACTAAAAACTAGTACCAGGAATGGACTCGATAGAAACAGTCGAGGCTGTTACTTTAATTCAGATTAAAAGTGATGGTAGAACAGTGGCAAAACAAATAGAAGTGATTGGACTTGAAATGTATTTTGGATGCTGACACAATAAGACTGTTGCGTTGAATGGGGAGAGGATGATCCCTATTCTATGCTTTAATATTTTAAAATAGTGTCTTTGATGAAAAAATGATATAAATAGGGTGCAGGAAGGACAGACTTCTGAGTTCTATTTGGATCACTTGCACTTTGTCTCTTACCTTGTTAAAAGGAAAAGGACAAGAACACAGTTACATTTTAAATTTGAAGATCAAAAAAGAGATCAGGACCAGATATGCATTTTAAAACCATCAGTATGTGCCCATGACGATTCTCATTGAGACCATTGACATCCCATGGAGAAAAGGCAGAGAAAGAAAGTAAAGAAAAACAGTTATCAAACTCATTTGATGGCATGTTTTATAGCTTTCAGTTGTATAAAAGGAAAAAGATGTGACTGAAACATAGCTTGTGCTACCTTTTATCTGCAGCTACCTCACTGTAAATACTGGATCGCAAAGCTTTCCCTTTTTTCTTTACTTCTCTACTTTGCTAAAGGAGCTTTCTAAGAATGACTGGGTATTACTTTCTGCATATGAAAATATCTGTACTATGTTTTGATTCTTTACATGTAATTTAATTTTTTATTTTAAAGAAGAAAGCAGAAAAAAAAATCAAGCAAACAATTAAAAAACAACAACCAAAGCAAAATGATGACCACCACCACAACAAAAAACAATGGGAATATAGGATTTCAAAACAAGATGATAGGAATTTAACAATGATTGTTACATTACATCTTGTTAGCCTCAAAGTAATTGCTCAGGTTGCCAGATTCAGGCATGCAAGACTAGTCAAACAATATAATTTTTTTTTGAACAGTAACTTTCCCTTTTACTATATATATTGTAACTTTTGAATCTTATTTGCTGTTTCAGTTGTTTACACTAACAAGAGAATATGGTGTTTATGCATGCAAGTCCGATTTATTTCACTTATGAGCACGGTTTCCAGTTGTATCCATTTATCTACAAATAGAAGTCTCAACTTTATCACTCTTTATAACTGAGTAGCATTCCATTATATAAAAATGCCACCTTTTTAAATCCATTCTTCAGTTGAGGAGCATTTGGGTTGTTTTTTACAAATTGCGCTGCTATAAACATAGGTGCACATAGCTAAGCCATGGTATGATGTTTTCAATTCTTCTGGGAAAATACCCAGAAGGGGAATAGCTGGGTTGAATGAAACCTCTAATACTAGTTTTTGAGAAATCTCCATACTGATTTCCACAGTGATTATTCCAGTCTACACTCCCACTAACAATGGAGACTCATTCCTTTTTCCCCACATCTCCACCAGCATTTGTTATTAGTTAATTTTCTGATGTTAGCCATTCCTTCTGGGGTGAAATGATATCTAAATGGTGTTTTAATTTGCATTTCTCAAATAACTGATGTTGAACATTTTTAATATATTTATTTATCATTTATATTTCTTCTTTTGAGAGTTGTGTATTCATCTCAGATCCTCATTTTTGAATTGGGTCTCTAAATTTGGGGGACCTGATTATTTTTCAGTTCTTTATACATTCTAGATAAAAGTCCTTTGTCTGAGGGACAGTTAGCAAAAGCTTTTCCCCATCTATGAGTTTTCTTTTTCCTCCATTGTTGATTTTTTTCAATATGCAAAAACTTTTTAAGAAGAGGAGATCTCAGTTGTTGATTCTTTGAAGCGCTTCTCATGCAGTTTGGCTTTTGTTTATGAACACTTGGCCTAACCCTAAATCCTCAAATTTCTACCTACTTTGTCTTCCAGTATGTTTATTGTTTCTGTCTTAATATTTAGAGCTTTGACCCATTTTGACTTTATGTAGTGAATGGTGGTAGGTATGGGTCTAGTTTAAGTCTTTGGCATGTAGAAAGCCAGTTTTTCCAATACCCTTATTAAAGAGGCTATCTTTCTTCCAGTGAATATATTGACCCCGTTATCAAGGAAAAGATGGCTGAGTGTGTTTGTAGTTGTGGCTGTATCTGCTGTTCTGTTCCATGGATCTGCAGGTCTTTTTTTTTTTTTTTTTTTTCCAGTTTCATGCTTATCTTACTATACCAGCTTTGTAGTACAATTTCTAGTTTGAGATTTGTGATGCCTCTTGTCTTGCTTTTGTTGCCCTGGATTTCCTTTGCTATTCTAGGTCTCACATGGTTCCACACGAATTTTACAAATGTTTTCTCTAGGTCTGTGTGGTATGCTAATGGTATTTTGATCAGGATTGCATTATATCTGTTTAACAGTTTTGGGATAATGGTCATTTTCACAGTGTTGGTTTTTCCTAACAATGAACAAGAGAAATCTTTGCATTTTCTGAATGCCTCTTCAATTTTTTTTTTCAGAGCACTGTAATTTTCAATGTACAGAACTTTTATTTCCTTTGTTATACTGATTCCTAAATATTTCTTTTTACTTTTTTATGTTTTTGTGAAGGATGTGGTTTCCCTAATTTCTCTCTCCATGAGTTTGTTGTTTGTTTACAGGAGTGTTACTAACTTTTCAGTGTTGATTTTGTACCCACCTATGCTACTGAATTTGTTTATTAGGTCTAATAGTCTGTTGGTGGAGTTTTGGGGGGTGTTCTATGAAGGGTACTATGTCACCTGTGAGTAATGATAATTTAATTTTTTCCTTTTCTATCTTTATTCCTTTTGTTTTTCTCTCTTATCTAGTTGCTCTGGCTAATGTTTCCAAAATTATATTGAATAGGAGTGGTGATAGTAGACAACCTTGTTTTTTTCCTGATTTTAGATTCAAAGCTTTCAGTTTTTGATCATGTAGTATGATGTTAGCTGTTGGTTTGTCATAGATGGCTTTTACCAAAGAGAGGTAAAGACTTTGTATTATGATTTTCTTTAGGGTTTTTACCTTGAATGAGTGTTGGACATTATCAGAGGCTTTTCTGCATCTATTGATAATTTCATATGATTTTTGTCTTGTGCTCTGTTAATATGGTCTGTTACACATATTGATTTGTGTATGTTGAGCTATCCCTGCATTCCTGGGATAAATCACACTTGGCTGTGGTGTGTAATCTTCTTGAAGATTTTCTGCATTATGTTTGCTAGAATTTTATTGAGGATATTTGCACATAAGTTCATTAGAGATATTGACATATAATTTTCTTTTTCAGTTGAGTCCCTCTCTGGTTTTGGTATCGGGTAATATTGGCCTCCCAAAATGAATTAGGGAAAATTGTTTCAATTGCAGTTTCATTAGAGTTTGAAGAGTATTGACATTAAGTCATCTCTGACTTTCTTGTGGAATTCCTCTATGAATCCATCAGGGACTGGATTTATTTTGTTGGTAAATTTTTAATCACATTCTCAATTTCATTCACTGATATTGAGTAATTCAGAAGTTTTATATCTTCTTGAGTCAGCTTTGGTAATTCATATATTTCTAAGATTCTGCCCATTTCCTCTTTGTTTTCCAACCCATGTAAGTAAAGATTTCCAAAGTAGTTATTGATGATTTTCTGTGTTTCCACAGGGTCTGTAGTGATTTCACCCTTTTCATTCCTTATTGCTTGAATTTGAGTTTTTTCTTTGCTTTTTTAAAAATAACATTTGGTAGAGGTTTATCAATTTTATTTCTTTTTTTCAAATAATCTACTTTTTGATATATTAATTCTTTGTACTGTTTACTTACTCTCAATTCTGGTAATTTCTGCTCTGATCCTTTTTTAATTTCCTCTCTTCTTTGGGCTTTGGGTTTGACTTGTTCTTCTGTTTCTAGAAGTTTGAGATGCAGCACTAGGTTGTTTATTCATGCTCATTCTGTCCTCCTGATATGAGAATTCACTGCTATGAACTTCCCTCTGAGGTCTGCTTTCATTACACCCCACAGGTTCTTGTAAGTTGTATTTGCATTTTTATTTGACTGTATATGTTGTTTAATTTCTTCTTTAATTTCCTCTGTGACCCATTGATTGTTCAGTAGAGTACCATTTAAATTCCACGTATTTATGAATGTTTTGTGGTTTCTTTTGTTATTAACTTCCAGTTTCAGTGCACTGTGGTGATATAATATGCATGAGATAATTTCAATTCCTTTGTATTTACTTAAGCATGCACTATGTATATGGGCTGTTTTAGAGAGCATCCCATGTGCAGTAGAGACAAATATGTATTCTGGTGTTTTTGGCTGGAATACTCTGTGTACATCTATTAAGTCCACTTGTTCACTAAATTAATACAGTTCTGGTATTTATTTGCTGATTTTTTTGTCTAGGTGATGTTTCTTTTTGTGTCAGTGGGGTGTTAAGATCCTCCATTATAACTGTACAATATGTTGCTTGCTTGATTTTTCGTATATATTAATATTCTCATATAGTTGAGTGTTCCCATATTTGGTGCATATATATTAATGATTGCTCTCTCTTCCTCTTGATGTTTCCCCCTAACAAATATGTAGTGACTTTCTGCATCTCTTTTGATTATTCTTGGTTTGAAGTTCACATTATCTGCAAAAAGACTAGCAACACTTGTTTTTTTCCTGGGTTCTTGTCTCATGGAATATTATTTTCCATTGTTTGACTTTCAGCTATGAATTTCCTTTTAAGTTAAATGTGTTTCTTGTATAAGTATAATATTGGTTTTATTTCCTGATACTTTCTGCCTGTCTGTTTCTTTTGATTGGTGAATTAAGGCCATTTATGTTGATGGTTATAACTGATTTGTATTAACTTACCTTTTTCATATTATCTTTCTGCTGTTGGTTCCCAGTTTTTCCTCTCTGTATAACTGCTTGTCCTCCTTGCTGGTTTCTTTGTTGTGGTTCTTGGAATTGTGGTCATTTTTAGCTCTTTCTAGAATGTTTTTCAGTACTCTTTTTAAGGTTGGTTGATTGGATGAAGTTCTTCATTTGTTCTTTGTTGTAAAAGTATCTCACTTCTCATTAACTTTCAAAGATAGTTTTGCAGATTACATGAGTCTGGGTTAGAAGTTTTTTCTTTCAGGACTTGAAATACTTCACTGTAGGCTCTTCTAGACTTGATGGTTTGTGTTAGTAAGTCTGCCATGATTCTCATAGATTTTTCTTTTTAGGTGATCTATTTCTTTTCTCTAACAGCTTGTAGTATTCTTTTCTTATGCTGAATTGCTGAGATCTTAACTATTATATGTCAAGGTATAGATTTATTCTGCTATAGCTAAATGGAATCTATATGCCTCATTTATCTTATATCTAGTTATTTTCCCTTGTTTGGGAAATTTTCTGCTGTTACCTCTTCATTAGGTTTTTGTATCATTTGTGTTGCCTCCTTTTTCTTTTATACCTATCAGTGTTATACTGTTTCTTTTTGCATCATCTGGCACTTTTTGAATTGTTGTTTCCTGATTCCTTGTTATTTTTAAGAGATATTTTCTTTTATGAACACTAACCACAATCTTGTCTTCAAGGTGCTAGGGTCTGTCTTCAACTTCATTTATGCAATTTTGCCAGCTTTCAACAGATTTCACAGATATCTCCTTGAATCTGTTTCATGTTTTCTAATTGTTTCCTGTATTGTTCATTCAAGGTTTCCATCATTTTTCTGTGCACCTCTATTTTTTTATATATGTCTTCGTTGAATGTACTCATTGATTCTTTCATTATGTTTATTATTTTTTTTACCTGAGAAGTTATTTCTGATCTTTTATCCTTTACAGCTTCCTGAAGTTGTTTCTTCACTTCCATTTCTATCATTGCAGAACTTTCAGGTGTGTGGTTTCTAATGCCATCCATGACATGTATACTGTATTAAATCTGGATAAGCTGGAAGTATGAGATTGTGTTTTGTTCTTTCATCTTTGCATTTTCCTGTGTTTCTTCAGTTTAATCAGATGCCCAGTCCTGGTTGGTTCTTATACTTGCATCCCATCAGCTGTGGGCCTCACTGTGGGTTGCTGTTGGCTGCCGGTCTCTGGTGCATACTCTCCTTCCCTGCAGGCTTTAGAGATGCCTGCAGGTGAGGGAGGGTCACTAACAGCAGACTCACAGTCTGTGTGGTCCCCACTGAGGGTTTTCTGGTGACTGCGGGTCACTGGTGCCCATATAATTTATTTTAGATACATTATTTATTTTAGACAACTTAGTTTAGATAAATACACTTCCCTTCAGATATTCATGCATTATCTGAGGTACTCAGGTCATGGTAAATTATGTGATGTTAGTCTGATATTGGTTTCTTAAGAGATAATCAGTTTATTTAAATATAAGAGTTCATGTATAAATAATTTCCACATGATTTTGTTTTATCTTTAATGTTCTGGTAAGATAAAGATGTCTAGAAATGGTTTACTTTCCTTTTCCATCCACTCATTGAGTATAAAAAGTATCTGCCATGTAATTTATTTTTGTAATTCATATTTGTTGGGTACTTGTCTTTGTGAGTTGATCATTCATTTGTATTCATTTATTTAAATTCCTATGCTTTCTACTTTTCTCTTTATTCTAAGAAGTTTTTAAATATTTCTGTTGGTCAAGGAAATTGATAATCCTTCCCCAACATGTATAACCAACCACACATAAAAATGTCAATTTTCTTTACTTGTTTTGATTATTCTCATATTAAATGAGATTATGAACATCCTATATTAAATTAAAATTTTGATTTTCTTGACAACCTCCTATCTTTTATTTCTGTTGGTGAGTATTTCATCTATGTCAAAAACTTTACTTCTGACTCAAACAAAATAGACCACCTTGGCATGGTGATCTTGCTTCTTGAGTGGCTGCCAGATGATACCACTCAGAAGGATTGCTCTGAATAGCTAAACTTAGTATGTGAAATTGCGAATATTTGGCAGGCAGAAAATCCTGTACCTTGTATCTTTACATGCATTGCTTTTAAAAAAAAATGTTAACTTTAGTTTGAGACAAAACTATGCATCTCTATCTTCTATAATTTCTGTACATTAGTAAGTAGACTTTAAGATCTGATAATGTGAAAACTTCACATTGGTTTCAGTTGGCTCATTTTATCATGAAAACAAACACTAAGTTAATTCTTGTTTAGATTCATTACTTAACTGTTACTTACAAAATAAGGCAATGGTGAGTCTAGTTTTTCTTTTTATGTAATTTTTTTTGTACCAGTCATCAAACTCATGACCTGATTCTTGCCAGGCCGGTGCTTGTGCTGCTGAGCTAAATCCCGAGCCAAAACATTATTTTAGAAAGATAAAATCATTGGTTTTATGTTTGATTCCTCCAAGGTGCTTTTCTTATAGGAAAGGCAGAAAAATGACATGGATTTTCAAATTAAAGTTAAATATTTAGTATTCTTAGATGAAAATTTTGTATGCCATTATAAAACAATGTATTAAAATACATTTAATTTGTAATATCAATTATAATTGTTATCTTTGTTGAAGATCAAATTTCTGATCTTTGCTCAAATTGATCATTAGCTCTTTTTTTATCCAGAGACTTTCTTATATAACTTTGAACTGTACATTTTTTTATGTTCCAACATAACATGAGACTGGAGATTTGTCTTTCAATTTTATTTTTCACCCAACTTAGACTCAGACCGGATTTCAACATTTGATAGTTCAAAGTACACTGCGTAGTTTGGGATTTTTTTTTATTATTATATATATTGAGTACTGGATATAAAGGAATGAATTAGAATATATTATTAATAAATTGTTAGAAAGATATAAAATTTGTAAAGGTGTACAAGTAAATCAATAGATGGTAGGAATAACTAAAATAAGATTGAAACATAGAGTAAATACAAAGACAAAAATAAGAGAAGACATAAATTTCAAATATGAATAAAATTGATTGGTTTAAATAAAATAAAATAACTGTTAAAACATCAAATATTTTCATAGAGAATTTTTTAAGTTTAGTTTTTGGTGATATGTTAGACACACTTAAAAGCTTAGAAAATGAAATTTTAGCATTAAAGAAACAAATACAAAAAATATAGTCTGTAACATCAGCAATATGACAGTTGGCATAAATACATTATCAGATAAAAAATAAAATACTTTCTACAGGTTAATATAATCATTACATAAAGATAAATCTTTAAACATTGTAAGGATGTGGAAAATTCTTTAATTTATGCACATAAAATACTGCAGCCCAAAGATGTATAAACAAAACAGATATTTAGCATGAGAATCCAATAAACTCAAATCACACGCAAAGGTACAAAGGTTTCATTCCAGGCGTTATCTTTTTTTTTTCCAAAAAAATACTATAGGTGTAAAAATTTAGAGGAGAAAAGATAAATTGTATTAACATAGTGACTACTGTAGTCAATAGGAAGAAAATACTTCTATTTTTAAGATACATACGAACATCTTCAGATTGAGAACAATATAAGAAGAGAAAAGTTAAAAATCAAATAAAATGTGCCATTAAAAATATATGTCTTTGTACATTAGAATCAATTTCTCAAAGAAAAATAATTATGAGTGAAACTTGAAACTATTTAGTTTTAGGGCACTACATAAAAATGCAGTTCCCCCACCCAAGTACTAAGCAGGCCTCTTTCATTTCCACATTTACTGCAGCATAATTCATCATAGGTAAATCTTGGAAGCAGCTCTGTTTTATCCAAACACAGAGGAGAGGAAAGAAAGCATGCAGCTTACATGTGATAAGGAACTGCTCTGTCATGAAGAGAGATCACCTCAGTGATTTTTAGCAAAAGAATGCACCTTGGGATCATGTTAAGAGAAACAAATCAGACACACACTATAAATGTTACATGATTTCTTTTATATGAGAAACTAAAAATATGAATGAGTTAAAGAGCAAAATAAAAGACAGATAATAGTAAACATGGAGATAGATCTTTTGATAAAGGGAAGGAGACTAAGAAATAGAAGGAGTGGAGAGGGGGAGGGGAATGAAAACAAGAACTAATATGTGTGCAAGTACCAATTCCACATGACTGTGATCCTTATGTATTACATACACGTACTATTAAAAATAGAAATTAAAAAATATGAATATCAAAGTGCCTTCAGGTGTCCAGTACTACATGCTTTGATGTCTTAAATTGATTTAAAACATGTGGCATTCGTGGGAATTTTGACTTCAGAGAGGAGTCAGAAGTTGTACTGTGCCTGATCCAGTGAAAAAGATAGATGTGGACCCAGTAATGTGGTTTTTTGTTTGTTTGTTTTTGATTTTGCCTTTTCTTGGATGACATTGACTAGAACTCACTGCGTTTTTAAAGTCAGAACTTATATAGACACTCATGAAAGAACAATTCCAAAATTGCTTTGGAGAGTGGCAAGCATAATGTGTAAAGTGTGCTTAAAGTGAGGGGGAATATTCTGGGGGGAATTAATAACAATGCATTTTTTACTGTTTTTTCTTTATTTAAGCACACACCTAATTTTGTAATCAGCCCTTCTGCACAAAATAACACTAGACCAAATTGAAAGCCTTCAGTGCCTTCACTAGAAAAATAGACTGATGTTAAATGAGAATTTAATTCAATTTTAAAAGTTAAAAAATAATAGCAGAAAATCAAAGCAAAATGATAAGCAGAAAAATGAGAAATTAGGTAACTGCAAAATTATGAAGCATTACATAGAGCCATATGTCACAAAACTTGATAGCATTGCCAAATCTCTGGAAATACTCTTCAGGAAGAAAACAAAAGAAATAAATAAATGAAACTAATATATTGAGCAGATTCACATTTGAAATGCAAGAATTAAATAAAAGGGATAAAATATTATAAACATTTTGTGTGAAAACATACATTCTAAAATTGAACTGAATGGAAAAATCCATTAAATAATTTTCTCTGAACAGATCTTTTACTTCCTTTTTTAGACTGATTCCTAAATATTTCATTTTTTTTGGATCCTATTGCAAAGCATGTGGTTTCTCTTAGTTTTCTCTCAGAGTTTGTTGTTTCTGTACAGGAATACTATTGATTTTTGAGAGCTGACTTTGTATCTAGCTACATTACTGAATTTGGTTATTACGTCTAGAAGTCTTTCAATGGAGTTTTGGGAGTCTTCTATGTGGAGTATCATGTCATCTGCAAATAATGATAATTTAACTTTTTCCTTTCTTATCCTTATGCCTTCTATTTCTCTCTTGTCTAATTGCTCTGGCTAATATTTCCAGCACTATATTGAATAGCAGTGGTGATAGTGGACATCCTTGTCTTGTTCCAGATATTAGAGTGAAAGCTTTCAGTT
>PVJX010047368.1:0-11905 GCA_004027295.1 Dolichotis patagonum
TAACAAACCAGATTCAAATAAGATCAGCCATAATAAGACAGTATAAGTTATAAAGGGCTTCAGATTAAGTTGATAGGAAAATTAGGGGTGATTACCATAATATGTCCTCTTATTTTTGGGATAGCTGACCATGTCCTCAAGTCTAGTGTAAGTAGACAAACTGGAACAGCACATAATTCATCCAAGCAGAGTGGTGAGATAATGTAAATTCTAAATCTTGTTACCCCATTAACAGTATCCTCTGCCTCAAGGTTTTCTTTCTTTATAGCTGGGTAGTTTTCCATTGCATAAAAGTGTCCTGGCTTTCTAACCAATCTGCAGCTGATGGACAAGCTACTCCCACTTTTTTTCTGGTTCCTTACCACATAGAACATTGTTTTCTCATCTTAGACTTTCAGTCTATAAACCCACTGTTGGGCTAAATGTATTTTTTTAATTTTATTTCAAAATGAAACAAACAAAATAGAAAAAGGGGTAGCAACAATACAAGATTCCAAGGGGACAAAAAAAAGAAAAGAACAAAAAATACTGAGAAGTCATTACTTGATAACTTACATACTGTCTTAGTTACTTTTATTCATTGCTGAGACAAAATACCTGATGCCCAAAGTTGGGAAAGGAAAGGTTTATTTCTTACAGTTTTTGGAGGTTTCAGTCCATATTCAGTTGGCTCCAAGGCAGGGTGGCATGGTGGGGCCACAGTTCATGGCAGCTGCAAACAGCAAGGTGGAAACTGGCAAAAGAGAGAGACACATCTTCTTCCTGCCATTACATCACATCCTGGCTCCACCCCCTAGGAGGGTGTAGCACTGACACCATCAATCCAAGCACTAGACAATGAACCAGTCACAAATGTACAATGCAAATGCATGAGGCCTGGGGGCCACCAACATAAACCATGACATACCACCCCTGGCCTCCAGAGACTCATGTATTATATTTATATAAAAGACATTTAGTCCATCTCCAAGAGTTGCCAAAGGCCTAACATTTTCAGCATTGCTGAGAAGTCCAAGTCCCAAGTCTCCTCCAATATCTATGGCAAACTCTTAACTGTAAACCCCTGTACAAGCAAAACAAGGTTAAACATTTCAGAAATACAAAGGCACAAAATAAACATCACCATTCCAAAAGTTACAAATGGGGGAATATAAAGCATTGGGAACAAAGCAAGTCTAACATCCAGCAGGGCGAACATTAAGTCCTAGAGTTCCATGCTCAGCATTTGAAGCAATCTGCTTGCAAGCTCCAAAAGGCTTGGGTGATTCCACCCCCACGGCACTTTCAGGGATTTCAGGTCCTGCAGCTTTTGTCTTAAACCCTCTCTGCTCAGTTTTCACAGCTTTCCTTGGATGATCCACATTCTTGGCTTTTCTAAACTTATGGGGTCTCCATTGCACCTTTGGCTTCACCCTTACATCTTAACAAATTGCCCTCTCAGGGGCACACTGCTTGGCCTCCCAGGTTCTTTGCAATCAAGGTGGAAGCCTTCTTACCCTCAGAATTTGTGCATTTTCCTTGCACCTAAAATCAGCACCATGTGGATGCTGCCAAGGCCTGCTGTCAGCTGGAGCAGTAGCCAGGCTTTTCTCTCTCTTGGCTGTAGGGGTTGATTGCCTAGATTGCTGGGCTCTGTGAACCTGATTGTGAAGAAAAGCTTTTCTATGTTGCCACCATTCTGGAACCTCATGTGGCTGCCGCCATTCTGGGACCTCATGTGGCCTCCCGTGCCATTCTGGAGCATGGTGCTCTGAAGCTTTCTCATCTGAGAAAATTCTTTCACCTTTGCCATTTGGAGGCTGCAAAAGGTGAAAACGCGCTGCTTCCTGGGATGCCTGGTGTCCATCGATCTTATCTCTCTGTTTCTTCTCAGCAATCCAAGTCTCCGCACTATCTTTACAATCTACAGCTTTACTGGAGTTTTCCTTTTGGCTAAACTCACAGTGTTTTTAAAATTATCTTGATGGGCTCTTTGTTCTTGATTTGCAACATAAAGCTGGCTAAAAGCTCCCAACAATAGCCATGCCACAGCCTCAACATTTGACTGCCTTGAAATTTCCTTTGCCAGATTAATCAGTCCATTACCCTTAATCTCAGTCTCAGGCAAAGTCTCTGGGCATGAGCAAAATGCAGACAAACTTTCTGCCAAGACATAACACACATCATAGGGAGTCCAACAACTAATACAGTCCTTCTTCCCAACAGAAACCTCACAAGCCTGCTCTTTACTATCAGGCTTTCTATCAGCCTTCTGTTCTCCTGAGCTCTGACCAGAATCTCCTCCACAGAACCACCCAAGTTGCTCCAGCTCTGTGCATCCAGGTGACATGTCTGAACCTTTCCAAACTCTGCCCACAAGCCATTTCCAAAGCCTCTCAAAAAACATGGTAAGGTATAGTCACAGCAATGACCCCACTCCTCCGTACCAAATTCTGTCTTAGTTACTTTTATTCAGCGCTGAGACAAAATACCTGATGCCCAAAGTTGGGAAAGGATAGGTTTATTTCTTATAGTTTTTGGAGGTTTCAGTCCATATTCAGTTGGCTCCAAGGCAGGGTGGCATGCCAGGGCCGCAGTTCATGGTGGCTGCAAATAGCAAGGCGGAAACCAGCAAAAGAGAGAGACACACCTTCTTCCTGCCATTACATCATGTCCTGGCTCCACCCCCTAGGAGGGTGTAGCACTGACACCATCAATCCAAGCACTAGACAATGAACCAGTCACAAATGTACAATGCAAATACCATGAGGCCTGGGGGCCACCGACATAAACCATGACACATACTGTCATCTTGGAAATAGTTGTTCAAGTTACAAAGTTAAAACATACAATGTACACATTCAAACAATGAGACTGTCAACAGTTTTGCTCCATGATATAACACAAATACAGTAATATGGTCATTCATTTTACACACATACATGCAATTATATCCTTTAGGGCACTTTCTTTTCCTCTCTTATTTACAGTAGCAATTACACATTTTGGATTTTATTACTCCTACAGTTCTTATTATTTTTTACATTAGAGACACAATGCAATATTTATAAATATGGTTCTTATTTATTTCACAGAAGATGCAAGTATACGTACAAAGACACTCAGCCACCTGATATTAGACAAAGGGGCTAAACATGTTCAGTGGAAGAAGGGTGGCCTCTTTAATAAATGGTGTTGGAAGAACTGGCTCTCCACATGCAGAAAACTGAAACTAGATCCATGCTTATCACCATGCACAAAACTGAAGTCTAAATTGATCAAAGACATAAACATTAAAACAAAAACACTAAATCTGCTGGAAGATAGGGTAGGTAGAAGTCTTGGTGACATAGGGGTAGGCAGAGAATTCATGAACAAAATGCAAGCTGCACGGGAAATGCTTCAGAGAATCAATGACTGGGATTTCATACTATTGAAAAGTTTCTGCATTTCAAAGGAGATCACCAGCAGAGTGAAAAGAAAACCCACAGAATGGGAAAGAATTTTAGCCAGCAATCCCTCAGACAAAGGACTTATATCAAGAACATATAAAGAATTGAAAAACATCAAGCCACCCAAATTCAAAGATCCTCTCCAAAAATGGGCATCTGAGATGAACACTCAGTTCTCAGATAAAGATATACAAATGGCAAACAAATACATGAAGAAATGTTCACCATCACTGGTCATTCAAGAAATGCAAATTAAAACAACATTGAGATTTCATCTCACCCCTGAAAGAACAGCTGCCATCAAGAAATCAACTGATAACAATTGTTGGTGAGGTTGTGGGGGAAAAGGAACATTGCTCCACTGTTGGTGGGAGTGTAGACTAGTGCAACCACTATGGAAATCCATATGGAGAATTCTCAGAAGATTAGGAGTGGAAGCTCCATTCAACCCAGCTATTCTCCTCCTGGGTATTTTCCCAGAGAAACTGAAAAGTTCATATAACAGTGATATATGTGCACCCATTTTCATAGCAGCACAATTTATAATAGCTAAATGTATTTCTTATATAAAGTGTATTGATGGGCCCTATCTCCTGATCCACTCTGCCTGTGTTTCTTTTTATTGGTGAGTTGAGGCCATCTATATTAGTAAATATAGCCAACATTTTCTGTCTCATATCTGCCATGCTATTTTTCTTCCATTGGTTGTCTACTTTTCCCCTTCATTCTACTGTCTTCCCCTTTCAATGAACCCCCTCTGCCACTGTTCCTGAAACCATGGTCTTTTTTTCTCTCTCTAGAATGTCCTTCAGTATTTTTTGTAGGGTTTGGTGATCATGAACTCCCCCAGTTCCACTTTGTCATGGAAGCATCTTGTTTCTTCATTAATTCTGATAGTTTTTCAGGATACATCAATCTGGGTTGGAGGTTATTTTCTTTCATGATTTGGAATACTTCACTCCAAGCTCTTCTTGATTTGATGGTTTGTGTCCAGAAGTCTGTCATGATTCTGATGGATTTTCCTTTATAGGTGATCTGTTTCTTTTCTCTGACAGATTTAATATTCTGTTCTTGTGTTGAATTTCTGGGATCTTGATTATTGTATATCTGGGTGTAGATCTAGTTTGGTTATAGCTAGCTGGAGTTCTGTATGCCTCACTTATCTGAACATCATTTCCTTTTCCTATGCTTGGGAAGTTTTATTTAATTATTTCTGTAAATAGACTTTGTATTACATTTGTGTCTACTCCTGCTTCTTCATTCAAATTTTTTATTCTTAAGTTATAGTTCCTCTTATCATCTTCTAGCCTTTGTATTGTTACATCCTGGTTCCCTGCTATTTGTAAGAGATCTTTCCTTTCATGATCACAAACTTCAAACCTGTCTTTAAGATTTGATAGTATATCTTTAGTTTCTTTCAAGTAGTTTTGCCAGCTTTCAATTGAGTTTTTAATTTCCTGGTAATTTTTTGCATCTGTTTGATGTATTCTAAATCTTTTTAATATTCTTCATTGAAGGTTTCCTTCCTTTTTCTATGCTCCTTTATTCTTCTGTCTGTGTCTTCTTTAGAGATGCTTAACAATTCTTTTATTATGTTTCTCATTTCTTCTTTTACCTGAGATAATATTTCTAGTCTAAGTTCTTTTTTAGCCTCATAAATTTGTTTCTTTATTTCAGTTGCTGTTGCTTCAGAAACTTCAGGTGTGTAACTCCCAACGTCTTCCATGTTTACATTTTCTGGACCAGTACTGCTTGGGTTGGAGGCCAGAGAGTGCCTTTTGCTTTTTCCTCTTGTCAATGTTTTTCATTTCTTCTGGACAAGTGGCTAGTGGGGGTCCCCAGCATTTCCTGTTAGTTATAATTTCTCTGAAACTTGCTGGCTAGGGATATCTGATGGTGACCATTGGATGTGCTGGTATAGGGCTTTTTGCTCCTTTTCCCAGCCTGCTGATGGCTCCTGGAGTAAAAGCAGTTGTGGGGTAGGCTGGAGTCTCCCTCCCAAGTTGGTTAACTGCAGGGAGCCCTCACCACATTAGTATGCACCGCAGGCAGAACTGGTTGATGATAGCTTTAGGAAAACCTCAGTGGTGGCTGTTGGACTATGCACAAGGGTGGGACTCAGTCCAAGCAATTTCCACCAGTCTGCTGTGAGCTAGGAGTGGTTGAATGAAGCCAGCTGCAGTTCTGGCTCCAGACTTATCCTGCCAGACTCCAAAATGGTTCCCAGCCAATTGCCCAATCCTGCCGGAGGACTGAGTCCCCCACACTCACCCTCAGTCTGTGCAGTTCTCTGGTCTGCTGCTCCCCTCTGCCATGGTGTCTCCCTAGAGAGGCCTTTGGGCTTGCCAGCCATCAGCTTCACTGTGACCATATGTGCCCAGGTTCCAACAGTGTTTCTTGCACAGTGCTTCTGGCTATGGCTGAAAGCACTGCCAGATACTGCCTTCTTCTGTTTAAGTTTTTTTCTTTTCTTTTTTTTTTTTGTTCTCTCTGTGAGCTTCAATTCTCACTCTAGTTTTTTCCTAGGTCAAGGATCCCAGTTCCTTCCTTCTTGTGTTCTCCAGAGTGCTATATTCCAGCATCTGGACTGTTTCTCCCAGAGAAGTTATTTACTGTGCTGCTTACTGTTCTGCCATCTTCTCCAGTACTCCAAATATAGCATTTTGAAAAGAAAAAGATGGAAGGGAATAGGAAGTGCAAACATTTTAGTGATGATGAATCTACAACACTATGAAGACAAATTTCTGATATGCATATGAACTGCTATGGGGAAATGATAATAACTAGAGAAATAAAATGAAAATGCTATGATTAATTATTTCTTTGTACTTTAAAAATTTTAGAGACTTTTTTGTTTTAAAAGGAAAAAAGGATAATAATGATAAAGAATTTCAAAATAGTAAGAAATTAACACTAGTTACTGTATTACATATAGTTATGCTAGAAGTAATTGTTCATGTTACAAGATTTAAGCAAAAAAAAATCAGCCAAACAATGAAAGCACAAACTGTTCTTTTGGATAAACTAACAGAGATTAGCAGTATAGTTATCTATCATGTGTGTGTGTGTGTGTGTGTGTGTGTGTGTGTGTGTGTATTTTCCTACCTTCATTTTTGCATTTTCTCTATCCCAGTTGTTCTTTTCTTTAGAGCACTTTCTTTCCCTTTCATTATCAAAATATCTGTTGTAAATCTTGGATCTTTTTACTCCCACAGTGTTTTTACACCAGGGAAACAATATGATATTCACAAATGAGAGTCTGCTTTATGTTACTTATGAGTATCATTTCAAGATGGCTCCATTTATTAATAGAAGCCTCCAGATCATCCTGCTTTATATAACTGAGAAATATTCCATTATATGAAAATACCACATACTTTTTATGCATTTGATATTTGATGGAGAGTTGTGATTTTCCAAGATTTAGCTGTTACAAATTGTGCTGCTAAACATGGGTGCAGATATATTGCTGTAGCATGATCTAACAGCAGCTAGTTGCATTACATTACATTAACTATCTTGTATAAGTGTATATTTTCCCTTTACTGATTCTTCCTTCCCGAGGACAGTTCCTTCCTTGAACAGTTTCTTCCCAAGTTACAGTATCTATTTTATATCTTTTTTACTTTAAAGGGAAGAAAAGAAAAACAAAAAATAAAGATGAAAAGAAACCTCAAAAATGCAGCAACAATAAAAACAAAAAAAACAATATCTAAGAAAGCCAAGAGTCTGCATGGGAGTGGGGATTGCCCGAGGTGAGTCCCGGTGCCCCAGGGAAAGTTGGAGACTTACGCTCCTGGCATTTGAGTTTCTGAGGAGCTACTCAGGATGCTGGACTGGGCCCAGGAGATTTTAGGGCCTCAGTCAAACACACCCAGCAGCCTTCTTTCAGTTCAGGAGGTGGAGACCATGCACTAGGTCTCTGGGCTCATTTGGGCTGGCCTGGGGAGAGCTTAAGACCAGTACTGCCAGTGGTTGAGTTCATATCCATCCCCTGAGGACAGGGGATTGTGCCCTGAGGGTTCCACTGACCCCAGTTCTCCATGCCCAGCTTCTACCTCTCAATTTAGAGAGCCAGGTGCCTGCAGGGGAGATGAGAATGCTCCAAAAGCTGAGTGGGCAGGAAGTGATTTGCCACACACCCAGAGTAAGCTTTGGAGCACCACTCAAACCAAGGAAATATAGGAAAATGACAAAATGAAAGAACAAAAGGCAGGCTCAAATCTCCAGCACATCCCAAGAAAGCCTAGGAGCCATGTACATAGAACAAAATAGAAGCCATACACCTGAAAAGATTGAAATGATATCAACTGAAATAAAGAAGAAACTAGGAGAAGCTATGGAGAAATTCACATCAGAAACAATTGCCCAGGTAAAAGAAGAAATGATAAAAGTAGTAAAAGAAATAGTGAACACATTTAGTGAAGACACAGCTAAAAAATTAGAGGAACAAAGTAAACAGATAGAATCCCTGAATGAACACTATACAAAACAAACAGAACACATAAAGCAGATTAAAAGAGATATACAGGAAATCAAAAATTCTATTGAAAGCTATCAAAACCACCTCAACAAAAGTGAAGATAGAATTGCAGACCTTGAAGATAAGATTGCAGCTAGTGAACAGGAAAGGAAAGATTTTTTAAAAATAACAAGGAATCAGGAAATAATTCAACAGCAGCAATATGATAGAAAGAAAAACAACATAAGATTAATAGGGATAAATGAAAAAGAAGGGGAAAGCCCAAATGATCTGAAGAGGCAATTAACAAAAGTAATGGCTGAAAACATCTCAAACATGACAATGGAAACTGACATATGGATTAGTGAAGCATACAGAACTCCAAATAGCCATAACAAAAAACTACACCCAGACATATAATAATCACCATCCCAGAGAGCCAACTTAAGAATAGAATATTAAAAGCTGTTAGAGAGAAAAGACAGATCACCTACAGAGGAAAATCTATCAGAATCACAGCAAACTTCTCAACACAAACAATGAAGTCAAGAGCATGGAGTGAAGTACTTCAGATCCTAAAAGAAAACCACTTCCAACCCAGACTGATGTACCCTGAAAAACTGTCCTTCAAAATGGATGGAAAAAATACTTTCATGACAAAGAACAGCTGAAAAACTTCATGACCACCAAACCACCCCTACAAAGGATACTGAAAGACATTTCTAGAAACACATAGAAGAAAACTACTAAGCAAGGGAGACAATTAAGCAGAATGGAAAGGTAAAGGTACAACAGCAGAAAGATAACATGTCAACAATAAACCAATATATACCAGTTAAAACCATTAATGTAAATGTCCTCAACTCACCAATCAAAAGAAACAGACTAGTAGAATGGATCAAGAAACAACACCTAACCATATGCTATCTACAAGAAACCCATCTAACCCAAAAGGATACCCATATACTGAAAGTGAAAGGATGGAAAACAATACTTCATGCAACAGGACACTAAAAAATAAGTGGAGATAGCTACTCTGTTTGCAGACAATGTGGACTTCAAACTAAGAATGATCCAAAGAGATAAAGAAGGTCATTACATACTAGTTAGGGGAAAACGTCAAGAGGAAGAGATAACAATTTTAAATATAAATGCACCAAATTCAAGAGCACCTAGATATACAAAGCAAGCATTAACAGAAATAAAAAATCAAATAGGCAATAACACAATTATAACAGGAGACCTTAACACACCATTGACACAAAGGGACAGATCAACTAGACAGAACATCAGCAAAAAAATAACAGAACTGAATCACACCTGTGAACAAATGGACTTCTTTGATGTATACAGAGTGTTCCATCCAACAACATCAGAATATACCTTCTTCTCAGCAGTATATGGGACATTCTCTAAAATAGACCATATACTAGCCCACAGAATATATTTAAGTAAATACAAAAGAATTGAAATTATCCCATGCATGCTATCAGATCATAATGTCATGAAATGAGAAATAAATGATAAAAGCAACTGAAAAAGCCCCACAAACACATGGAAATTGAATAATACCCTCTTGAGCAATCAGTGGGTCATGGTGGAAGTTAAAGAACAAATTAAACAATACCTACAGACAAATGAGAACACAAACACAACTTACAGGATTTTGTGGGATGCAATGAAAGCAGTCCTCAGAGGAAAATCTATTGCACTGAATCCCACATCAGGAAAACAGAATGAACACAAATAAACAATCTGATACTACACCTCAAACATCTACAAAAGAAGTGCAAGCCACACCAAAAGCAAAAATAAGGGAGGAAATTATAAAGATCAGCGCAGAAATCAATGCAATAGAGAATAAGAAAGCAATACAAAGAATCAATGAATCAAAGAGTTGGTTCTTTGAAAGAATAAACAAAATTGATAAGCCCCTGGCCAACCTTATTTTAAAAAGGAAAGAAAAAACTCAAATTCATGCAATAAGAAATGAAAAAGGTGAAATTACTACAGACTCTGTGGAAATAAAGCACATCATCAACACCTATTTCAAAAACCTCTACTCTCATAGGTTCGATAACACAGAAGAAATGGACAGAATCCTAGAAGCATATAAACTACCAAAGCTGGTTCAGGAAGATGTAAAACTGCTGAATAACCTAATTTCTATTAGTGAAATTAAAAATATAGGGGAACTTCCCAGAGACTGGCATCTTGGCCAGGTCTGTTTGGGGCCCTTAGCCCTGCCCTTCACCCGCAGGAAAACTACCAGAGATCAGCATCTTGGCCTGACTCTTTGAGACCGGGAACCTCCTGGACCCATAAAGTGGCCTCTGCTGTTTGGATTGGGAACTTTGCGGAGACTGGCATCTCAGCCAGGTCTTTTTGGAACCAGGAACTTTGCAGAAACCAGCATTTTGGCCTGAATGTTTGGGATCTGTAGGCCCACCCTTCACCTGCAGGGAACCTCCTGGAGATCTGCCTGGAACAAAGTGCAGTGTCCTGGCCTGCCTGAGATTCCACAGGCCCTGGCTTAAGCCCGCCCAGCATCCGCCTCACAACTTAAGGAGCCAGGAGCCCAAGAAAGCTTAGAAGCCATGTACATAGAAAAAAAAAGAAGCCATACAACTGAAATGTCTGAAGTGATATCAAATGAAATAAATATGCGAGCATCACGGCCTGACTCTGTGGGACCTGAAGCTCCGGTACCCGCAGAGTGGCCTGGGCTGTTTGGATTGAAAGTCTGCACAGACCAGCATCTTGGCACAACTGTTTGGGACTGGTAGCCCCGCCCTTCATCTGAAGGGAACTGCCCTGAGATTGGCAACTGGGCTAGGTCTGTCTGGGCCCGAAGCCCCGCCCTTCACCGCCAGGAAATCTCCCAGAGACCAGCATTGCAGCCTGACTCTTTGGGACCAGGAACCTCCCGGACCTGCAGAGAGGTCTGGGCTGTTTGGATTGGGAATACTGTGGAGACTGGTATCTTGGCGAGGTCTGTTTGGGACCAGGAACTTTGCAGAAACCAGCATTTTGGCCTGACTCTTTGGGAACTGTAGGCCCACCCTTCACGCGGCCTGGCCTGCATGAGATTCCACAGGCTCCGGGTTGACCACACACAGCATTTGCTGTACAACTTAGGGAGCCAGGAGCTCACAGAGGGGAGTTAAGACCCTGAGAAGAAGCCAAGAGCCTGTGGGGGAGGCACTGCCCCTCCAGGAACTGAGGGTGTAAGAGGTAATTCACCACACATGCAGAGAAAGATTTGGAACACCACTCAAAGTAAGGAAATATAGAAAAATGACAAAAGGAAAGACCAAAGGGAAGGCTCAAAGCCCTAGCCCTCCCCAAGAAAGCTTAGAAGCTGTGTACACGGAAGAAAAAAGAAGCC
Organism: Dolichotis patagonum; assembly: GCA_004027295.1. Taxonomy (NCBI): domain Eukaryota; kingdom Metazoa; phylum Chordata; class Mammalia; order Rodentia; family Caviidae; genus Dolichotis; species Dolichotis patagonum. The sequence continues at coordinate 11,282 of PVJX010047368.1, forward strand.
ATACACCTGAAATGTCTGAAATGATATCAAATGAAATAAATATGCAAATAGGGAAAGCTATGGAGAAATTCAAACCAGAAATACTTGCCCAAGTAAAAGAAGAATTGATAAAAATAGTGAAAGAAATAGTGAATGCATCTAGTGAAAACACAGCTAAAAAATTAGAGGAACACAGGAAACAGATAGAATCCCTGAAAGAACAATATAAGAAACAAACAGAATGCATGAAGCAGATTCAAAGAGATATACAAGAAATGAAAAATTCTATTGAAAGCTGTAAAAACCACCTCAATGAAAGTGAAGATAGAATTTCAGACCTCAAAGATAAGATTGCAGCCAGTGAGCAGGAAAGACAAGATCTTTTAAAAATAACAAAGAATCAGGAAATAACAATTCAACACCTGCAAGATGATGCAAAGAAAAATAACATAAGGTTAACAGGGATAAATGAAAAAGAAGGGGACAGCCCAAATGATATCAAGAGGATATTTACAGAAGTAATAGCTGAAAACTTCCCAAACATGAGAAGAGAAACAGACATCTGGATAAGTGAAGCATATAGAACTCCAAACAGCCATAACCAAAATAAAACTACACCCAGACACATAATAATCACCATCCCAG
>PVJX010047369.1:0-11683 GCA_004027295.1 Dolichotis patagonum
GGGTACAGTATTCATTCACTAGCGCAGCACTCCTCTTCCTGCTGGGGCCTCAAGACAGCTGCCACATCCCAGAAGGATGTTCAGCACTCAAATGGCCTTTTGCAAGTGGAGTGGGTGGGGGTTAAGCTCCATGAAGTGTCCACCCTCCCAAGTCAGAAGCACCTGGGGGCTTCCCAGGCCTCCAGACTTCTAGTACCAAACCTGAGACTGTCCCAAGCAAATCAGAATGGAGCACCCAACCTGGTCTTTATCTATCTCCTGGGCTAACACTAAAGCACTGCTAAGAAAGAGGAGTTCTCCCCAGGTCCCTGCCACTATGCACACACTCCAGCTCCCATAAACGAGTTGCCAGTATAGAGCTAGGCCCAGAGAGTAGGTCTCCAGGGGACTTCTGCTCCTGCTGGACTCCAAGGCCATAGGAAGAATTGGTGGCTCATTCAGAGTCAGGCCCTGTCGATTGAGCAAGAACTCTCACTAATTAGTCCACTTTCCAATGTGCACAGATATAACCTGGTGAATTTCTCAAGCAGTGATGAAGCCAATTAATTGGGCACGCAGATACCACATCAGTTTCTCAGGTCACTCGTTGGAAGTTTCCATTCTCACTGATGACTCTCTTAATCACCCCCAGCTTTGCCCCAGCCAACCTGCTGACACATTCTGAATCCCATCAGTACAGCTCTAAAGGCAGAGCCACTTTGTGTCTCCTTGAGGCAGTCTGCTTTTGTATACGCTTAGGATTTATGCTTGCACAAGCTGGCATCTCGTCAGTCTTAATGGTGCTCTGGCCATGTAAGTGATGAGGAGCAAACCTTCTTCCAGAGCAAAGATCAGGACAGCAGATCTCAGTTGGCTTTCTCCTCTTTACAGTGGAGTGTCTGTCCCCAAATCCTGTCCCACATGTGACTTGTGCCAGAAACGACAGATCATGGGAGTCCTCAGGCTCATGAGAGAAGTGTAAATATCAGTCCTGAGCTCATTAAACAGGGCTGTAGCTCATCATGAACAGGCTGTGAAGATCTGGAGCTGTCACCTTTCTGGTTTGCCTCTTCAGTCCAGAAGCAGGTAGGAGTGGGAAGGGTGGGAAGACTGCCAAGCAATTACTATGAGCCCGGGCAGGGTAAGGGCCACTGCATCTCCCTCCACCACAGCCACCAAGTCTGAGGAAGACACCCACCCTTATTCTCAGGAGAGGACCCAAGGAGTCCCCAGGCAAGCACTGGCCTGCCACCCACTCTGTCTTGAAACAGTCACCTGCTGTCCAAGCCTAAGTCAGCTTGTCCGCAATGGCAGGGGCTGCTGAGGTCTTTTCCATGCTGACACTTACATGCAGGTATAAGTAATTTGTAAAATAAAACTAACCCTACGGGTATAACTCATTCCCACTGCTGCCCTATGGGAAGACCACGGTATGAAGTCCTCACCTTCATCCTGGTCAGTAGAAACCATGACCCCAGTGCATCATAGAAGAAATTCAGGTACCCAGCATGAAATTCAGTCTAGCTCAGCCTCAGAATTAGCAACATGTAGGGTCAGATCATTAGACCTCGGCCCTGTGGAATGTTCCACATCCCTGTCTTCCACCCACTGAACACCAGGAATTCCTCCCAACTGTGACAAGCTAAAGAATCTACAGACATTATCACATATTCCTGGGGGCAGAGTCACCTTGACTGAGAACTGCAGAGTTAGACTCAGCAAAGACAAGCTCCTGCTAAACTGCTCTACTGACTGTCCCAGCCAGGGAAACCTCAGAGGGCAAGGTGCAGCCACCCAGCTGACCAGGTTAGGGCCCATTGCCGGGGGGGCGGGGGGGACATACATGCAGGACCAGGCTATCCACAGTGAGTGGGATCACAGGAAAGAAAGGAAGAGACAGAATCAGAAACACCTTGACAGCCCACTGTGACTATCACGGTAGATAAAACAACACTAGTGTAACCAAATTACATCTCTATTCCCTTCCGCACACATCCAAAAACCAAAACTTTTCAAAGAATCCCTAAGACTTGCTGTGTCATCTCAGCTCTGCTATTCATTAAGGAACCACACTGGGCTGGGTGAAACTCAGTGCTAGGGTGCTGGTCTAGCAGGCATAAGCCCTTGGGTTCAATCCTCAGCACCTCAAAAAAAAAAATCTCCACTGAGGGCAACGGAGATTAGCCAGAGCAGCCTCGGGCCACTAAGAGCAGATGGTTTGGGCAAATAGTGGATACAAATAAATAAAGACTTCAATGGCCAAACCCCAAGACAAAAGCTGGCCAGCACCTCATGGTTTTGAGGAGTTAGGTGACTTTCAAAGAAGCCACATCCTACCAATAATGGTCTTGGCCATGGGCTTTCCTTGGTCTCAGGCATGAGTAAAATCAAGTGTGGACATGGAAGGAATTACCAAGGGCCAGAAAGCTCTGGCAAGTTCGACTCTGTCCAGGCCTTTCAATCCTGGACCCAGGCACTAGCCTTGGCCCAAGGGCTTACAAAAGGCTGCAGCAGCTTGGCCCCAGCCCCGTGTGCCACAGGCTGACTGGTGAGCAGCTGGGGCCTCTGTCTTTGTGACCCGGGACTGGCTTTCTTCACAGTGTGTGCTGTTGGAATTCTGCTTTGGGCCCGATGTTCCTTCTTTCTCCCAAGACACAGTGTCCAGGAGTGCTGATGAGGCTGAGCCATCAGGAATGGGGAAACCCACTGGGACCTAAGCACGGAATGCTCAACCTAAATCCCTGAGGGAATGGAATGGGGCAAGTTTTTGCTGTGCTGTTTGTTTCCTTTAAAGTCCTTGCTTGGGGCAACCTGACAATATCATCATTCTTCTGTCTTTGTATTTGTCAAGACAACACTTCCTGGGCTTTACTTTTTCATCCATAATAATAGAAGAGTGGGGCAGCTATTTGCAGAACTGGAAACAATAGCTAGTTCTTTTCTTGAAGAGAATGTGAGTTTCATCAAAATAGTGTGTGCACTTACTTTCTTCAGTGTGAAAAAAAATTATGGACCAACTTAAAATTTTTACAGAATTCTCATCAAACAGGAAACCAAGCAGTCTTCTCTCAGAGCTCACCCCACTTGGCTTTTTGAAGAAATTATAACATTTGACATTCCTCTTTCTTCCCAAATCCCACACTGGCAATGTACTCATGTGGGTCTCCACCTGTAAAGTACATGCATCTGGTGCTTTGTGCTCCTCTAAGTTCCAAATATGACAAAAAGACCTTGGATAACATCAAACTACCTGTTCTGGGGCAGGAAATGGGAAAAAGCAGCAAGTATTGTCCACAAAACACAACTTTTGAGAATATAGATAATACATATTGTTATATGTACTGCTTCCCCGGTATTTGCGTTAGTGTGAATTCTCCAGAGAAAAGAAATTCTTAGATAAAAACATAAGACAGACAGATAGTCATAGATGGATGATAGATAGATACTGATTACAAAGCCTTGGCCCACATAACCATGGAAACTGGCACTCAGCAACTGGCCAGCTGGAGACCCAGAAAAGCCAATGGTATGGTACCAATCTGGAGGCTGGCAAAAGACAGTTTTTCAGATCAAGTCTAAAGTCAGAAAAAAGTAAAAACTAAAAAGTCATGGCTCAAGGTAGTCAGACAGGAGGAAATGTCCTCTTATACAGGGGAGGACTAGGCCTTTTTGTTCTACTCTAATCGTCAGCTGATTGGATTGGTCCTGTCCACACAGGGAAGGATGATACACCTTATCCAGTCTACACATTCAAATGTTAACGTCTTCAGAAACAGCCTCACACCCAGAACAATGCTTGACCAAATGTCTGGGTAACCATGGCCCAGTCCAGCTGACACAAGAAATTCACCATCATCATGTCATCTCTCAGGGGACTGACTCAGTGATAGCTTCTGCACACTCTGTAATCCCTGGGACTGCTGGGATTCCTGCAGAAATAAGCCTTTGCTTTAGCTTAGAGCATGTGAGGTTTTTGATACAGCTTGCAGTGTCCCTCTGACTAAAGTGACAAGTACCATCGTCCAGGAGGCCCAGCCTTGCCCTTGATACTTGGGGCACCTTAGCCCCCCTGAGCTCTACCACATGTCTGACCAGGGCTGCCCTGTCAGCAGGAGGCCCCATCACACCAGCAGGCCACAGTACCTCCCTCTCCCCGCAGTTCCAAGTGAGCCTTTCCTCTGGGCCTCTTTATCCAGGCCAGGTTGGACAGTCTGCCTCCATCTCTGGCTCCTCCCCTCACCCGCACTCAATGACCCAGCCCTTACGGTCCACCTGAGCAAGAGCAGAAATTTCTTCCATAGACTGGCTGAAGTCTCTAGGCCCTAATCTTTCTAAGTGTCATAAACCAGTCCACTCTCACCACTCTGGGGTGTATGAAAGTGGCAGTGAGACCTAGGCATCCTGGCTGTACTGCTAGTGCCATGTTAAGCCATCTCCCTACAGCATTCTGCCAGGCCAGACCACTCCAGGCCTACGCTGGAGAACAGTCTCCAAACTATCACTCTGATCCCACCATGCCTTACTGTTGCTTTAGTGACATCTAAGGATCATGGAATTAAGCAGACACCTGACACCTAGGAACACATAGAAAACAGCAATAATTATAAAATCATCTGGTTTCCATTATTAATCAAAGCAAATATTAAAATAAAAAAATCTCTAAAACCTGCTAATTAGTGACCACCTACTATACCTGGGTCTTTTGTATCAATGATCTTATTTAATCCTCACAACAGCCCATAAGGCAGATGCTGCCATTATCTTCACTTAACAGAAGCAAAAACAAGACACAAGGAAGCAGCTTGCTCACTGGTACCCAACTAATAAGCAAAGAGTGAACTTTCAACGTGGGTGACTCCAGGGCCCACCACCCAATTCCTAAAGGACTTTTTGGGTTAATATTACACAAAAATGATGACGGTTAAAATGGGAGTGAAAATGGAAGGTGAGCATCGGAGTCCATCCCCTTCCTTGTGGATCCAAGCATGAAGTGCGCCTCTGCTCCTGTTCAGCAGGGCAGACCCTGGCCAGGCCTGTGTCCACCACACATTACCTTCGCTCCCTGGCCTGCCACATTTATGCTCACCTCTCTGGGTGAGGGCATCTCTGGCCACTCTGCTTCCCTACAGGAACTGTTAAGAGGTCCTTCTTAGCTCTTTACTTCTCTCACCTCTGTCTCCATATCCAAAGTTTATCAAATATTAGTTCCCTTCCCCTTCTCCTAAATTCTTAGTTTTTTTTTTTTTTTTTTTTTTTTTTTTTGTACCAGGGATTGAACTCATGACCCTGCTTGCTAGGCAGGCACTTGTGCTGCTGAGCTAAATCCCGGCCCCAAATCCTTACATTTAAGATGAATTTTGCACAAGATCTGCATCATTAAAAATAATTATATAGATACAGCTCCAGAAAAGCTTAAACTGCTTTCCCTAATTTTTTAGGGAAAAACATCAGAGTCCTTCATCATGTACCAGGTGATACACTGGGTCAAAGAAAGGTTTATTTTGATAACTCATTCATAGAATCCTTAGCAAGTTCATCCCACATTCATCATCCTATGCTGGAATTCATGGGCATGAAAGTGTGTCTGACAAGGAAAATGAACTTACAAGTGACTCTACATGTGATGCTCTTAAACCGTACCTTTCCACATTTAAGGATAATACTGAATGTATTTTTATACTTTCTTTTTATCAGGGAATTCACAAAACTGTTCAAGTCTGCATGTCTTGGATCATTCATCACAATAAAGCTGGTCCACTGCAAGATGGATTTGTAACGTGCTGCAAAAAGAAGCATGGAAATTTGTTCTTTTCTGAGGATCTTAGTTCTGAGTTGAGGCCCTCATCAGCTGGGAGCTTTAGTAATGCACAAACAAGATAAGGTGAGAGCAGATGGGCAAGTTAACAATGTTACCAGTAAACACTGCACAATTCTGGGGAATCAGACCACACTTTTCTTGTGCTCTACTAACAGCCCCAGACAACTCAGCACCGGGGAAAAAAAAGAAAAGAAAAGAAAAAATCAGTCAGGTTGGTCATTAACTGATGTGGCTGCCTCTCAGTGGCATTGTATTATCAGACTTTGCAAACTTAACTTTTTTTCAAACATTTACAATTCAAAGGACCAAATCTGTAATTAAAATATACTGCCATCAAGTGAGGGTGATGGGTGTCATATGTCATATGCCAAAGTTCATACCAGCAACTGTGTTTTGGGGTTTTTTTGGGTTTTTTGTGTGTTTTTTTTTCTAATTTTAAAGAGAATTTTAAAAATAACAATAAAAACAATACAGAATTTCAAAACAAGATGATAGGAAATTAACAATGGTTATTATACTGCATATTGTTGTCTTCAAAATAGTTGCACAGTTTACCAGATAAAAGCATGCAAAATTGATCAAACAGTACAAGCACTAACTCTTCCTTTCAATGAACTAGCAGCTGTGTTTTGTTGAAGGTAGCAATAAATACATTTTCCTCATTTATTTAGGGGAGAGCAAAATTCACGGACTTATTCATTGCTAATTCTGCACATGAAAAGCATAATATAAACACAAGGAACCATTTCCTAACTGTATTTAGGTCATGGATGCTTTTGAAAATGTAATAAAATTTGGGATGTTCTTCCCAGAAAAAATGAACACTAATGCTCATTCTAAAGAATTTACATGCATATTTGAAGTAGCACAGTACAGAATGAAAGTTTCGGCTTTCAAGAAAATACCTACTAATCAATTTTTTTCAGGCAATTGCAAACCAAAGAGTTTTGATTATTATGAAAGTATGAACCACTGTGGTTTTTTTTTTATTAAAATTCTTTTTTTTTTTTTTTTTTGTACCGGGGATCAAACTCATGACCTCGCGCTTGCCAGGCAGGCACTTAAGCCACTGAGCTAAATCCCCAGCAATCACTGTGGTTTTTCTAAGATGCATCAAATGTATCTTTGTTATAGTCAGGGGCTAAGAAGAGAACAAAACAACATAGGACACATAATTTATTTTTTTATGCCTAAATCTTTCATGCCAACTACTTTCAAGATAACAATATGCAATATATTAACTGGTGTTAATTTCATATTTCTTTTTTTAGTTTTATATTTTTTTCTTTTCTGTTTGGTTTTAAAATAAAATAGTAAAATTCTTGAAGAAAAAATATGAATAAAAAAAACGAATGCGGCAAATCATCAAGAAGATTATATACCATGACCAAGTAGGATTCAACCCAGGAATGCAGGGATGGTTCAATATATGCAAATCAATACACGTAATACACGTATTAACAGAACTAAAGGCAAATATCACATAACCATTTCAACAGATGCTGAAAAACATTTGACAAAGTCCAACACCCATTCATGATAAAAACCATACAGAAAACTGTAATAGATGGTCTATCTCAATCTGATAAAAGTCACCTATGACAGACCAACAGTTAACACCATACTAAATGGTCAAAAATCAAAAGCTTTCTCTCTAAAATCAAGAACAAGACAAGGATGTGCACTATCACCAATTCTATTTAATATATCTCTGGAAACATTAGCCAGAGTAATTAGACAAGAGAAAAAAATAAAAGGAATAAAGATAGGAAAGGAGGAAGTTAAATTATCATTATTTGCAGATGACATGTTACTTTACAGAGAAGATCCCAAAAATTCCACAAAAAGATATGTAGACTTAATAACCAAATACAGCAGTGTAGCTGGATACAAAGTCAACACTCAAAAATCAATAGTATTTCTGTATACAAGCAACAAACTCACAAAAACATGGACAAAAATCAGGTAAACCATACCCTTTATAATAGCATCCAAAAATTGAAATCTTTAGTAATCAATCTAACAAAGGAAATAAAAGATCTATACATTGAAAATTACAGTACTCTGAAAAAAGAGATTCAAGAGAATATCAGAAAAATAGAAAGATACCCCTTGCTCATGGATAGGAAGAACCAACATAGTGAAAATGGTCGTACTCTCAAAATTGCTATATAGATTTAATGCAATTCCAATCAAAATAACATTAGTATACCTCATAAAATTAAAGACAACATTCCTAAAATTCATTTGGAACCAGAAGAGACCTAGAATATCCAAAGAAATTCTGAGCAACAAAGACAAATCAGGAGGAATCACAATCCCTGACCTAAAATTATACCACAAAGCTACTATTAGAAAAATCAGCATGGTATTTTCAAAGAAAAAAAACCTGAGGATTAGTGGAACAGAATAAAAGATGCAGATGCAACTCCAAACACATTCAAGCACTTTATCTTTCACAAAGCAGCCTAACATGTTCACTGGAAAAAAGAAACCCTCCTTAATAAGTGGTATTGGAAAAACTGGCTTTCTGAATATCAAAAACTAAAACTAGACTCATATCTATGCCCATGCTCTAAAGTCAAAATGGATCAAAGATCTAAATATCAAAACAGAAACACTTAATATACCAGAAGACAACATAAGGAGAAACCTTGAAGACATAGGTGTAGGCAGAGACTTCATGAACAAAACCTAGACTGCAAGAGAAATACTACAAGTCAACAAATTGGATCTCACCTTATTAAAAAGCTTTTGCACAACAAAAGGAATGACCAACAGAGTGAAAAGTCAACCCACAAAATGAGAAAATTTTGTAACCAATTGTGCCTCAGACAAAAGACTTCTATCCAGAATATATAAAGAATGGAAAGAATGGAAAAAATCTGTCCCCTAAAATTCAAAAGCCCAATTTAAAAATGGACATCTGATATTTATACATATTTCTCAGATGAAGAAATACAAATGCCAAATAAATACATGAAAAAATGTTTGACATCATTGGTCACTTGAGAGATGCTAATTAAGATAGCACTGAGATTCCACCTGACTCCAGAAAAAATGGCTATCATCAAGAAATCAATCAAATCAGAGTGAAAAGAAAACCCACAGAATGGGAAAGAATTTTAGCCAGCAACCCCTCAGACAAAGGACTTATATCAAGAACATATAAAGAATTGAAAAACATCAAGCCCCCCAAATTCAAAGACCCTCTCCAAAAATGGGCAGCTGAGATGAATACACAGTTCTCAGATGAAGATATACAAATGGCAAACAAATACATGAAGAAATGTTCACCACCACTGGTCATTCAAGAAATGCAAATTAAAACAACATTGAGATATCATCTCACACCAGAAAGAATAGCTTCCATCAAGAAATCAACTGATAACAAATGTTGGCGAGGCTGGGGGGAAAAAGGAACACTGCTTCACTATTGGTGGGAGTGCGGATGGGTGCAGCCACTATGGAGATAAATATGGAGAATTCTCAGAAGATTAAGAGTGGAAGCTCCATTCAACCCAGCTATTCACCTCCTGGGTATTTTCCCAGAAGAACTGAAAAGTTCATATCACAGTGATATATGTACACCTATGTTTATAGCAGCCCAATTTGTGATAGCTAGATCTTGGAAACAACCAAGATGCCCATCAATTGCATAGTGGATGAAAAAGATGTGGTATTTTTACATGATAGAATACTACTCAGCTATGAAAAAGGATGATCTTGAGGCCTTCATAGGGAAATGGAGTCACCTTGAGACCATCCTCATTAGTGAAATAAATAAGAATCATATTTATAAATATCACATTGTTTAGTGTAAAAAGTAATAAGAACTGTAGGAGTAATAAAACCCAAAATGTGTAATTAATTGCTACTGTAAAAAAGAGAGGAAAAGAAAGTGCTCTAAAGGATATAATTGCATGTAAGTTTAAGTGTGTAAGATAGATGACCATACTACTGTTTTTGTTAGATTGTTGAGCAGAACTGTTAACAGTCTCACTGTTTGAATGTCTCCTTTGTATGCTTTAATTTTGTAACTTGAACAACTATTTCCAATGATGAGAGTATGTAATGTACCAAGTGGCAATTTCTTAGTGTTTTTGTTGTTGCTGTTTTGGGGGGTTTTTTTGTCTCTCTGTTTGTTTGATTTTGGTTCTTTTATTTTTTTCCCTTTAGAATTCTGTATTGTTGCTACCATTTTTTTGTTTTGTCTGTTTTTCTTTTCTTTTTAAATAAAATTTTAAAAAAGAAGAAATCAATCAATAACAAATACTGGAGGGGCTATGGAGTAAAAGGAACTCTTCTGCACTGTTGGTGCGTATGCAACTGGTACAACCACTATGGAAATCAGTATGGAAAGTCCTCAAAAAGCTGAGTAGAGGTCCCATTCCACCCAGCTATTCTCTTTCAGGTATCTTCCCAGAAGACGTCATATCACAGCGATATATGTGCACCCATGTTTATAGCAGCCCAATTTGTAATAACTAAATTGTGGAAACAACCCAAATGCCCAGTAACTGAAGAACAGATAAAAAAAGATGTGGTATTTTTATATAATGGGGTATTACTGAGCCATAAAGGATAAACTTGAGACTTTTATATGTAAATGGATGCAACTCAAGAGTATATTTATAAATGAAATAAAGCAGACCCACATATGTAAACATCATATTGTCTCACTAGTTTGAGAAGCTGAATGAGTATATATGATACAAAATGTACAAAAGATTTTACAAATTGGGAAAAACTGTTTAAAAGAAAAGAGAAACTGGGATGGGCGGAAGGTAAAGGAGAAAAGGAAATACATATATTAGTTAAGATAGTTATACAGCTAGTTTCTCTTAGTTCATTGAAAAGAAAGACTTGTGCTAATATTGGTTAGACAATATTTCTTGCTTATAGCTTGTACACTGAATAGCTACTACAAAGATAACACTATGCAGTATATTAATTATTGTTACTGTCCTACTAGCCTGTTTTGAAACTGTTTTATTGTTACTGTTATTGTTTCTTTTCTTTTTAAAATAAAAAAAATTAAAAGCACAAAGAAACCTTAAGAGATTCCTTGCCCTAAAACAATTCATTTAATTCATAACTGCATTTCACTGGTCATAGAATTGTTCACTTCATTGCCAACCCGAAGTTAAAACTTGATGAAATTAACACCGAGCTGTTTCAGAACAGAGGAGAAAATTCCTGGAAGTTAGCTATCAAACATTCAGATCAAAATAATTTTCACAAATTAAATAAAAGTTAATTTTTGGCTCATGTGGTAAAAGATTATATCAGATTTCTCATTCATTTGAAAATCAGAGAGAACTTAATAACAAATACCATAATTATCTGCAAAGACTGAACAGTGATTAAATTATCAGGCGGCTGTTCCTCCTAAAACTATTTCTTTAATTAGCTAAAGCTGGCAGTATATATTAATATTTCCAGTGGTATTTGCATACATTCACTACAGGCTAACTAGATACTAGCTGAACTATAATTTTTTCTAATATTATGTTAGAAATATTTTTAAGATTAAATCATATTATCATGTATTTTCAATGATTATTAGATACTCTTGACTTATTACCATAAATTCTCTAATTTAGGAACAGAAAAATGCTTCTTGTTTTCCATGATGAGATTTTTCAAGTTCTGCTTACACAATAAAAGAAGGCTCTCTTGGAAGCCGAGACAGTTGGCAGAATGTATTTTCTAATAATCCACAGCTCAAAAGGGCTCCCTGGTGATGGAAGCAAGACCACTCTTCTGCGTGCCTGACAGCACCTGCAGATGCTCGAGGCATACAACCACCGCAGGAAAGGCCTTGGGCAGCAATGTGTCAAGCCCAAGAGGCGTGCTGGTCCTGGGCTGGCCCCACCGAAGACA